>VDFB02260907.1:0-284124 GCA_007258455.2 Sequoia sempervirens | reverse complement strand
TAATGACCAAAAGGGATTATCGTCCATCATTATCATCATTAACATTTTATTCTTGATTTCTTTTACTATCTGGAGATGGTAAGAGCTAGATGAGAAAATTTGTTAGAGTTTGGTCAACCAAAATTTTCTCTATTAGTAGGCAATAGAAAGATAGAGCATCAACTACCAAGTCATGACTTGTACCACTGATCATGACCCCTTCTCACATGAGGAAGACAAGCTTAAGAATAATTCTCTAGATGGACATGGGTAGGATGGCTACATTCATGGCAATGCCCATGTGGAGGAGATTGACCTTGATATATTTGGGAGTTTAGAGCTAAGATTGTAAAAAATATTTATTTATCTCAATTCATGTTACACAAATATAATAGACTATGTAGCTCGAAGTTTTGTATTCAAGATGTTCCATCTCTTTACACTCTATTTAAACATCACACTCTTTAATGGTTGAATAGTCAATAAAAAATTTACACTTTATCTTATCAAAAAGTGATAATTAATGAAGTTTAATTTTTTCCTAATATATTAAATGAACCAACATTTACTAATGGATTTTAAATTACTAAACAATGTAAGGGTGTACATTAAATCATAAGAACTTGGAGTGTATGCACACCATGATGTAAATTTTATTACATAGATTCAAGCCATAAGCCATTTTAGACATTAATAATAACTAAAAATATTTAATAATGTACTAAAAATGCTTAAAATTGCTTAGATCTCCCTTAATCCTTAGATTGTGAAATCTTTTTAAACATTTTAGTACATCACTTAATGGCTCATAGCTTATATCCAAATTATAAGTTGTTTTTGACATTAAAAGTAAAAAAATGGCTTGTGACATTCAGGGAAAACTTTAGTGGTGAATTCTCGAAATCGGCCAAGTCGAAATTGGTGAATTTATCGCACCCAATAGGGTGTCCAAATCGCTCGGATTTTATGAACTATAGGTCCAATGCATGTCCATTCACCAATGATTTTTTTTATGATGCATATTTAAGCAACAAATTCACCATTTTCAAACTACGCATTTCAATTGGACCAACTAATATTTTCACCTGGAATCCCGAAAGAATTTAATAAAACACCTACATATTCGCCAATACTATTAAAACAACATTGTATCAAGACCCATTTTTCCAATTAAAATTTACAAATAGTTGCTTGTGAAAACCCATTTCGCCAATTAAAATTTATAAATAGTTGCTCATGAGGACCTATTTCGCCAATAACATTAAAAAATAATTACATTTCAGGACACATTTTTCCTTAAAAATTACAATGTATCATTGTATAAGCACGTGGGATTCACCAAATTTTTAATATACCATTTAAAAATCCCACAAAATTCGCCAAATATGGAATCATGAATTAATATAAATATAATTGAAAGTGTCATTTATTCTTACACATTTTGTTCAGTTATGAGGTTCTACTTCTCAATTCAGAAGTTAGCAAAAGCCAAAAACTTAGACTTAAAAGGTGAGTGATCATTTTTTCATAGTGTTATTAGTTATAATAATAAGTTTTCTTTATCTCTTTTCCATTCTTGCTTCAACAAAGTGAACCTTAGAAGTTAGAACCAAACTTTGAAGTTTTGAAGTTTTTGAAACCTCCAACCCACCGAGTAGAAAGATGACCAAGAAAGACTTGCAACTCAACAAAGTGAACCATAAACCAAGTCGGAGAATCGCAAAGTTATGAAAATTTATAACTCCACGACAAGGTTATATAATTCTGAGGATTAGCGACTAAGTTTAGGAAAAGCCAAAAAATTATATTGTATTCCATGGTATTGAGTTTGATATGTGATTTTGCACCATTTTTAAAGAGCAACACTTATCACACTACTTATAAATTCCTATTTCATTTCCATTCACACAATTTTTGATAAATAATTGAAAGGAATATTATTAATCCATTCCTTGAACAAAAATAAATACAATTGAAAGTGTCATTTATTCAAAAGTCAGCCAAAACTAAAAACGTAGACTTAAAGGTGAGTGATCATTTCTTCATAGTGTTATTAGTTATAATAATAAGTTTTCTTTATCTCTTTTCAATTCTTGCTTCAGTCTTAAAGATGATATTGAGTAGGGAATGGGATCTATATTATTATTCTCTGACCTTAAACAAGAAGACATTTTTTTCTAGTTTTTATTTGTAGTGAGAGATGAATATGTTGAGCAACTTGAGTAGCAAGGGTAAGGCTCCTGCCACTCCTCAGGGTGGTGAAGAGACTCCTGCCACTCCTCAGGCTCCTCAGGGTAGTGAAGAGACTCATGCCGCTCCTCAGGGTGGTGAAGAGACTAAGAGGCCATCAAAATGCAAAAAACTTAGATGTACTATACAGTCTTACTTTGGAATTTCCAAAGCTTCTGATCCATCAGGTCAAGATGGAGCTGCATCATCAACTCTTCCACCAAATATTGGTAGCATTCCCAATACCTCACCACCACCGGAAGGTCAAGTTGAGATTGTCATTGATTTAAATCAAAATGTATCAAATCAAGATAGCAATACCGCAGAAGATGTTCCAAGGGATATCCTGGGCCCAGTTAGCTAGAATGAGATAATTGACTTGAATGAGGATGATGGTGGTGGTAGCAAGAAAAGGAAAAATAAACCAAAAAGGGGGTGTGGGTGGGAAATGACAAGGATTTTTCAACTTGGTTGGTTGTCAAAATACTGATTCATGGTACCAGTAGGCATTGGCAATGCAAACGATATTGAAAAGGCAACATTGGCCAAATGTAAGATTTGTAGTTGGAAATGTGGAAGAACCAAGACATTGCAGCTAAAGATTGACACTATAGAAAAGCATATCAGTAAATTTTATGAAAAAAAAATCATACACAGAAAGGAAGAATCAGTTATACAATGGAAATCAAAGGAAGAATTTCTTCATGTTAGGTATGCCATGGATTATGAAGAGCATGAAAAAAGAATGTCGAACACTGTTGCAAGGTACACTTGAGGCTCAATTTGGAAAAGCAATGGAAGGAGTAAATCTATCAAAAATTGTTCAGATGAGTGTTGTTTTTCATATTTTGTCCAAAGGGAATCCTATGACAGACTACCTAGAATATTTTGGTTTATTATCTTATTTGAATGTTCCTCACTATCCCTACTCACATTGGTCAATAAACACTAGATGGGATTGGGAAAACTATATTGCTGCAGTGGAAAAAGGAAGATTTAAAGGATAAAGTAATAGAGTCAAATTTCATTGCATTATCTTTAGATGAAGTTATTGCGGTAGACAATACTTCATGGGTCTATACGAATTTGTATAATGTACAACAACATGTTCGCCAAGCTCATCTTCTCTGTGTTCATAAAACAAAGAACAGTTCAACATCACAAAATATATTTGAACTAGTCAAAAAATCTTTGAATGAAATTGTAGGTATGGATGAGTTGACAATTGCGAAAAAGTTGGTGTGTGTAGGAGTTGATGGAGCTGCAATGATGCAAGGTCAAAGGACCGGTGTTTGCACAAAGCTACAAACTACTTGCGCACCATACATGCTTGGCATTCATTGCATGGTCCACAAAATGAATTTAGCATTCAAAATTGTAAGCAAGTTTCATACAGTATCAAAATTCAAAAATCTAGTCCACGAGATCCACGCATACTTCTGCCAAAGTCCTAATTGTTTCATAGAATTTCAAAATTTTACTGAGGGAATAACACCATGAAACAAGCTTCTCAAGGATGTCGATACCAGATGGATCTCCCTGCATGGAACAACGCAATGAGTTCTTTTAGAATATCAATCCATGATTGGAGTGATGTACGAAAGTCGTAGCACAGTAGAAAAAGCTCCTGACCTCTTACATAGGTTAAGCGATATAGAGACACTCTTGACTTTAACTAGTTTTCTCCCCATGCTGGATGCGATGAACGAGCTTGTGAAGAAAGCCCAAGACAGAACTATGTATATTAATGAATATGCCAATCTATGTAAACATACATGCTTGGCCCTCAATCATCTATATCTAGATCTAACACAAGATGGCCCAAATTATTTCATGTGGCAGAAAATTACTAATTTGAATGATCATGATAATTATTTACAGTTTAATGCAAGTGGACACGTATGCATCTGTGTACGTGGATATGAGATACAAATGTACCAATGTAAGACAACCAAGCGCTCTAGCAGAGAAGTAGCTGTTAACAAGGAAGATTTTCAAGGCATTTTTAAATCTATTGGTGATAATTTGAAGGAAATTGAAAAATATCTTTCCTCAAAGATTCGTGAAAGATTCCCTCGACATGAAATACTTGAATCCATGAGTATTGTGTATCCTCAATTTTGGGAAAACCAAGATAACCCAAAATATTTTTCATGTGTAGGTAAAAATCTTGATCGAACAATTTTCAAAAACTATAACATACAATGAGCAGAAAATAGAAGGAATTTTAGATGAAGCTAAGCTTAGAAAACAATGTAGGGATTTTGCAACAACTATGAAGGGCCAATATAAATCCATGGGCAAGGACAAGGCCTTTGAACCGAGATCAATAAAAAAGGTTTGGAGAAACTTAGGTCACAGTGAAATATTGTGTGGTTCGATATTAAAATATTTCAAACTTGTTGATTTATGTCAAACAATGATATTGGGGTTGGCGGAGGATGAAAGAGTTTTCATTACATTGGGGCTTTTGAAATCAAAGTTAAGAAACAAACTAGATAAGAATTTGGAAAATTGCTTGAGGATGAAAGGAACTACGTATAATGTTAGAAATTTTCCTTTTGAAAGGGCACTCGTAATCTAGAGGTCCACATGTGAAAGAAGAGGGACTGGGTTGTGCAACACTCCAATTCCAAAGGCTGGTACTGGTGGCACTAGCAGTGGCAATGGGACTCGAACAGATGACATTGACAAAATTGACATAATGAATGTTGAATTTGAGACATAGGCCAAAGAAAATGAAGAGAAGACTTCGAATCAAATTCAAGATGACTCTTTTACTTTATCTGATGATGAATGTCAGTTTGAGGACCTCAAGTTTGTTTGGGAAATGGAAGAGATTCAAGAGAATTAGTAGATTTTAGGTATTTATATTGCACTTCATGGATCCTAGGATCAGATTCCATTGTTCCATACTATAGTTGATGATATTTTATATTGTATTCAATGAAATTGTGAATCATTGCACTTCATGATATTTTATTTTATATTGCACTTCATGAATCATATATCCCAAAGTCAAACTGCAGTTGATGATATTTTATGTTGTATTCCATGAAATTGTGATATTTTACATTAGTTTGTACATAGTATTCAATGAGGTGTTAGATGACGACACCTTTGAAAGGTTAAGACAAGATAAATCCATAATGTTGCATGGTTGCTAAAACTTGGAACCTTAGAACCAAAGTTTGAAGTTTCAAAGTTTTCCAAACCTCCGACCCACTGACTAGAAAGATGACCAAGAAAGACTTGCAACTCAACAAAGTGAACCATCAACCATGTTGGGGAATCGGGGAGTTATGAAAATTTAGAGCTCCACAACAAGGTTATAAAACTTTGAGGGCTAGCGACTAAGGTTAGGAAAAGCACCAAAACTGCGACTTTGAGTGATAGTAACCACAACAATGAAACTAACCGAAAATCCATCATTCCAATTCCAATAATAGATAATCCACGACATGAATTCATATAAATGTTTAGTGGATATGCTAAGTAGTCATGGAGATTGAGTATTGATGTGTGAATTGTAATGCAATTTCACTAAGATTATGGATGCCTAGAATTCAAATCACCTTATAGTTCATATTTTAATTATGTTAAAAGTAAAACTTGAGCATGTGCTCAGTGATTCATCACTCAACTCAATGCTTATTAGATTAATAACATATTAACAATAGTGTTAGCAGCATATACAATAATGAACATAATAAGAAGTGTATCTAGAAGTTGAAACCATTACCAGAATTTTTCTTCAAATGATAAATAATACAGATAATTGAAAATCAACACATTACTGAAGTCTGAATTTGAGCTTTTAAATTGATTATCATTGTATCACATGAAGGAATACATAGAGGCATTGGCAATGCAAAATCTTTCTCAAAGACAACTCTGCACAGAGCTGAGTTGGAACTTGGAAACTCATATTATCAAAAATTAAATCACTACATCACCTTTTCTAGCAACTTCCACTCTTTAGGTGTTGGAATTGTCATTTGTTCTAACTGATGTTGTTTGACTTGAAGATTTTTTAACAATTCATGATTCAAATTGGAACCTATCTTGGATTCTTCAGTCAATTTTGCATTCAGGGTTAGAAATGGTTTGATGGAATCCAAATAGGTCACCACATATGGGTTCTGAGGAAACTATTCCAAATCATCCTTCCTTGTGTCCTCCATCTTCTTTCTAAAATCATCCCATCCAACTAATTGCTCATTTGTGTCAAAAGCCTCTAGTAAACCAAGCTCTATGAAGTTCCTTAACTTTTCATCCACCTTCTTCATCTTGTCTGTAGCCAAATGCAAATATTTCTCTGTTTCATGTATTCTCAAACACTTTTCAATCACAGATGACAATGTCATTGATGTAGCAAGCCGATTAGTAATCCCTTTTGATATCAAAACATTGTCACTAGCTTTGTAGACTGTTTGTTGAATTTGATTTGTTGATTTCTCTAATGCCAGCATATTTTTGTTCTCCATTAAATATTTGTTGAGCTTATTATGATGTTGTCTGATAGCATCAATCAATAGAAACATGTCACACTGTAAATGATCAATCTCCTGCATTATTTCATCCCAGATCTTTTGTTTCATATGCCTCATTGTTTCTCTACAAAATGAAGATAACTTATTTTGACAAGACTTAATTTCTTTTTTTGCTTCCATCAGCTTTGCCTTCAATCTTTCATTTCTCTTTCTCTCCTTCTCCAATTTTTGTTCCCACCATGCATTTCCATTTGCAATGCTTCTAGTCTTAATTTTTCTGAAGTGGATTTTTCCTCATCATATTTCTTGTTGCTCTCATCTAGCCTTTGCTTTAGTTCATTCACTGCAGTCTCATTCTACTTGTAATACCCCTCATACTATCTAGACTTATTATTTTACGTGCTTTGCTTGGATATTGTGATGATACTGTTATTGTTTGATATGGTTAGTTAGATGCTAGATGATGCTGTTATTTCATTTTGGACATGATGACTCTATATGACATTATGGTTGATTATATCAGTTGATTTTCCAAATTATGATTTAATGCGGTGATTTAAATTAATATATTATGAGATGATTGTTAGTTAGAAATGTAATTCATTGATTATGTTATTTTGTTAGAATAGGTGTGACGAAGGACAATATAGCATCACTCGTTCGCGAGTGCCCTGTTATGTTGCGATTCCTTCCCACAATGCAGTATCTTGATTTAATGCTTTGATATATATGTATATATGCACATGTACACAACTTCGTTTGTATGCAGGATTGCAGGTATAAGTCTCGATTCCACCTGCTTCGGCAGGACAGGGCGAGCACCAAATAACCCAACGGATAAATGTTGATACAGAGGTGACGATGAAGTCCTCCCGTTCCATGATGTCAGGTCGTCTCATTGTTGGTATAGTTGTTGATTTTGTGTAATTGTCGTCTTTGTCTGTTGTGTTTGTGTTTTGTCTTATTTTACTATGAGGGCATTTACAGTTATGTCTAGTCTTTATGTTTGAAATAAATTATTTATTTTAATGTTGGAGTAAATGGTATTTAAATATTTAAATAATTTAATTATTTTTGAAAATCTTACATTTCAATTAAATAATAATTAAATAATAAATCTGCTTAAATTATTTTAATTAATTAAATTTGGTGGTGGATAATTATGTGAATAATTTATTTAAATTAAATATATAATGTGTGGTGCAAGAAAAGTTACAAAACAGGAATTAAAGTAATTAAAACAAATAAAAGAATTAAAAGACAGTGTGAGCCAATAGGGTTTGAGTGTTGAAAAGAAAGCTTGTTTTAAAGATTGATTTTTCCTTTTATCTGGATTTTTGGGGAGAGCTTTGGAGAGATGAAGAATATATTCTTATTTTAATTATGAATTCGGGAGAGAACACACACACAGAGGAACAGAAAGTGGAAGTGCTCAAGTGAAGGTGGAGATTGTTCTGGACTAGGATTGGAATCGGATTCGAGAGCATCAGAGTCAAGCAGGCGTCTTCAAACTCGCATTGGACTCCAGGTTCCTCTCGTTGTTATTTTCTTTTACCCTCTTCTGTTTTTCTGTTTGCTTCAGAAAAAGAAATAAATAGATTTTATTAAAATGTATTTTGTGAATATAGGAAAAACTTCTGTTGAAAACTGAAACTAGATCAGTTAGTAGTTTGGAAAACAAAGGGGATCATAGAAAAATCATTCTGTCTAATTTGTTTATTAAAACAGGAACCCTGATCCTTTGAAACATCTCAACCTATTAACGATAGGATTGTAGAAAAGATGATTCTCTGGTTGAAGATAATAAATTTGGGGTTTAATCAATTTATTGAAAATATAAATGGATATAATTATTGTTTTGTTCTCTTATTTGTTTTGTTATGCCTCTGTATTTTGTTTACCAAAATATATATATACAGTTTTTATATTGTTCTCTTAAACCAGATTATATATTTTATTGTCTGAGTTGTATTGACCCAATATATATATATATATATATATATATATTGGTTCACATTGGTTATTTTTATTTAACAAAATATTATTTGGTCGGCCGTACCGTCGCCTCACGAATTCTATTGTTTCTCAGAAATCGAAGTTCCTTATTTATTTATATTTTTTCTTAATGTTTGGGAATCTTAAGATTTTATAGTACCAGAAATGTTTGTTTATTTTAAACTTTAAAAAAAAAAAAAGGAAAAGAGTTCTGTATTTTTAAATATTTATTGTGAACCATGCACAGGAAAATGAATTTCGTTTTCCGTGCTTTTTAAAAAGAAATATAATATAAAATTATCGAATTGCTTTTCCGTTCGTACCAGCGAAGTCTTTTTTTGAATTTAATAAGTTTTTTTATGAGTATGGGGGATTGGGGAGGGCACGGTACCCGTACCCACCCCGCGCCCCACTCTGTGGCGGACTGCCACAGCAGTCCTACGGACTGCTGCGTACAGCAGCCCGTGGGGACTGCTGCGCGCAGTCCCCACTTGGGTATATGCGCTTGGTTTGTTTGAAATTTAATTTTTAATTTATTAAATTCTATTTATATATATATATAAATATATATATATATAGTATATATATATATAGTATATATATAAATATATATATATATTTATATATATATATATTTATTTATGTATATATATATTTATTTAATTTATTTACTATATTCATTTAAATTAATTTGGTAATTACATATACATTTTTGATTTGATTTTTTTTTTTAGTATAAATATATATACTTATAAAAATAATAAAATGAGAATTCTTTTATAATAAATATTATTGATTCAGTATAATAAAATTTAATGCTTTATTTAGTTATTTAGCTGGTGAAATTTGCAGAAATTAACCGTTTGCCTTTGGAATTATATTATTCGTTTGTGGTGTTTTATGTTATCGATTTTCTTTATACATCTGAGTGAATCGTTTTCTTGTAATTATGGAGTCGTGAGGTCTTGTTTTTTTGTTGTTTCCTCATTTGTTAAGATTGTAAAATTCACTTGCGATGTGGGAACCCTTTTGTTTTGCAACCCTAGTCCAGAGGCATGTTTCATTTTGAAGTTGTCTTCGTATACTTTTAACTTTGGTTTTGAAGTTGAATGAATTATGCTTGGAAGGGTTAGACGTGTTCTTATGTTGGTTTGTTATGGGTTGTGCGAGAGGAATATTACCTTGCTTGTGTGGAATTCAAGTATTATGTTTTATGATTTAGTTCAACCCTTGCCTTCTTGAAACATGTTAGGGGTCATAGGAGGGAGAGTGGCTCTTCGTGGGCGCCGGCGCCTCAGATGAGGAAGGGCCAGGATAACCCTCGAAGAGTAGTAAACAAGTGATAACCTAATCAATAGATTTAGGGGGGTTGGGTAGTTTAATCACACAAGATAATAAAACTTTGGATTCCTCGGCTATGCATTAGGGCTACCTTAGACTAGTGATAGACTGAGAAGGCCGTGGTCGGCATAGTCATAGTTTCGTCCTCACGAGAGACTATTGGCTCCGCATCAGCTACCCTATGGTGCCGGCGCCTCAGTTAGGAGGAAGGGCCAGGAAATCCATAGATGGGTGCCGGCGCCTCAGTTGGAGGAAGGGCCAGGAAATCCCATGAGGGCTATGCGATGACACTCTCCACTTGACACCCTTATTGTTTGTGTTGTTGCCTCTGGATGTTATCCCTTGTGATGTATCTTTGATTTCTTGTGAATTTGATTCGTGATTGTTCCGTGATATTACTTCATGTTATCGTGTTGAGCTCTTAGTTTAACTTGTTATGTGAATTGAGTACGTTGATGGTTGTGCATTGCATTTTTGAGTTGTACTTGTTCTGTATCATGTTATTGAGTCGGTTGACATCCATGGTCGGGTTCACTTCCTCGTCACCTCTGAGCACGGGGGGTGAGTTACTTCGTAATTCACATGGTTGGGTGGAACGTGCTCCGCACCCGTTGGGTTCCCCATCAGCGTCTTGTCATCTCAGCTTTCCGCAGTGCAGATGTTCCAGTGATCAGATGTACTTCATGTTCCCTTATTGTGTATCAATCCCCATGTTGGGAAATTCAATGTAATTCTTGTATCAAAAGAAGATTGTAATGTAATATTATTTCAATGATGTAATAGTTAGGATTGAATTGGATCATGTTAAAAGATTTATCATGGATGTAATTATGTGATGTTGTCATACTCGCATCATGGCTATCAGTTGTATCTTTGTATAGGGTTTTTATAAATTAAATGGTTATGTTGTTTTCATTATCTTTATGTTGTGTTGTGGTTGCAATGTAACCTCGCGTGCCCCAGAGAACCAAGTGTATTAATGTTATGTGTTATGCTATGTGTTTATGATTTAATGTTGTTACATGTTATTTCTTTTATTTTTAAAAAAAAAATTATTCGCGTTATGTGTGTGTTCTCTGGGGTTTGCACGACGGGCGTTACACTACTTATCCTCTTTGCTTGTTAATGTAGAGGTAGATTTTTTAATTCTTTTTTCTAATTCATTGCTCTTGTTATCTTCTACTTTCCTCTTTGATTTCTCATTTGCTAGGTCTGCTTATAACTTTTCAATTTGAGTCTACAACCTTTTTTTCTCTCTATCTTTCTTTAGAAATGATGTGTAAACCAATTAATTTTTCTTCTTTGATACATTAATTTTGTTAGTAATTCTAAGTCCAGAAAAATCCAATTGAAAATTGTTCACCTCGAATTCAAATGGAGCCATCTGATTTGTTGGTTTGTTTTGAACTATGGGAACAAGAATTGTGTACTCCATGATTTCTTTACTTGTGTCAAATGTGGGTAATACCATGGTTGTTGTAGGCTCTGAAGTTAGAGTAGACACACTCTCCATTAGTTGCTTCTTTTCTTTTTTATTCAATTCTGATTTCTTTTAAACTCTTCAATGTAATCAAAACCCGGGAATGCAAGAACAATGGAATGCTTGAATGGCAAAGGAATAGGATTACTTGCAATTGCTAATGATGTCGCAGCTAGACTAAATGGCATTGGGGGAGTTCCTTGAAATAACTCCTTTGTGGTGGATCCAGTGGTAGTGTGACTTGGAGTTGGACCTATCAAAATCCTTTGCCTCTTCTGTATGCCTTGATCACCTGGTGTTTCTATAGTATATTGTGTTTTGTCCTCTTGTGTGTAATTTGTTGTTGTAGCACATGTTGACCACTACTAGTACTACTACCCATACCATTGCCACAAGAGGCAGTGACAGTTACACTAAGCCCTCCACCATGGGCATGTCCTAGTTGTGATTGTGTCTGACCATGAGGATGAGGATTTGAAGCTCTAACAAATTGAATTGTTTTGGCTCTACTTGTTTTTCGTTGGTCTACTTTATCAACTCTAAGGCCATATTTATCAACTGGTTTTCTATGTTGTACATATATTACTGTAGGAATTCCTTGTCTTTGGGACCCCAAACCACCACCTTCATAACCCATGTTTTCAGCTATGGCTTCTCTTGTAGTAAATGCTTCTTTTGTGGCCTCACTTAAACCAAGTTTGAAATTGACATGGCTTTCTTCTTGCCTATCATCATCACTTTCTTCATCTTCTTGTTCATTCAAATGCTCTATATTATATAATTTTCTAAACTCAAGATCTTCTTCATTAACTCCATACTCTGCAAGAGCTCTTGATCACCTAGGTCCTTCCTCATAGACCAAAAGGCAGTAATTTTTTATCGTGACCAAAATTTTTTTGTAACTTCCTTCTCTAGAGAATCTGGAATTTTTACTCTACTAGATGGTTTATGACTTTTTTCATAAAAATTGTTGCACCTCCTAATTGTCTTTCGATGCAATGCCATAATTTTTGCTAACAATTGTTCAAAAGAAATACCATTCTCAACAACACTTTTCTCCATTACTACTTTGACCTCATCCCAAGAATCCTTGTTTCTCAAGTTTTCAAGCAAGGGTTTAATTTGATGTTGAATGCTACTTCCAACATTCTTATTGAGCACAATCATTGATTTAATGGTGTCACATGGATCATACTACCAGTGACAGCTAGCATCAAAATAAAAAAAATTCAAAAGATCATGTGCCACACTAAATGATTTTCTCTCGAATGTCATCCCTCCACATGAAAAAGGTAAAGAAGGAAATAAGGTCTTCTTCCCCTAACCGCTAAAGTGTCTTTCATCAGTACTCTACATCTTCCTTACATATTCCAAAGTAAAAACCCTTTCTGTCACATGTATTGGAAGTTTGTATGGTTGTAATTCTGATCCATAAAATCTTAGCATGTAGTATATTCTTCCATTAAATACCAATCAACCATTTGTATTTATTTTCCTAGTTGAATGCAGTTTGTACATGACAGGAAATCTAGGCATTAGAGTATTTGTAATTGCTTGATGCAATGGAGCCAAAAAGTAGTCTACAAAATTACTGTAGTTCCTTCGAGAATCATGCAACCTTATAATAGTGGTCCATTCATATACTGGAGCCATTTTCTTTTGCTCAAGATTTCTATTACCATAGGGCTGAATCTGAAGCTTGTTGGTCTAAAAAATTCCTCTGAATTTGAATAGAAAAAGATAGCACAAGTAGGTTGTAAACCTAAATGTCTTGGCGGAACCTCCTTTAATCATTAAAAAAAATTTATGCATGGATTCTACAATGTGCTCAATAAAATTATATTTGGCATGTGGAACACCATAATGGATATTATACACCATTTCAAGGAGGCATGCACCCATTTCCAAATTGCTATCCAGTCCGAGGCAAAATGCTAGCATGGAAATAGTATCATGAACCCATGGTTTAAAAATATCCAAATCATAAGGATGCTTATGATCACCTTTCAATTTGTTTCTATCCTGAACTATTCTATTTAAGAAAAAAAAATTCTCCATTTCATCCATTTCTTCATAATCACTAGCAAGCTTTTCTAGGTCAATGTGGACATTTCCAAATTCTTCGGTTGTAAACCCCAAGCCCAACACTTTTCCAAGTTCTTCTACATTAATGGATAACAATTCTTCTTTGCTATCTTTATTAACAATTGCTCTTTTGTTATCATCCTACTTTAGAGCATAGACCATGATAAATTCTGGGCAAGGGAAAACCTCATGTAACATCATGCACCCTAATCTAGTTACCCATGTTGCACTGATACTATTAACTTGCAATTGCATTTGCTTTGCAGCCTTATTCTCAGATGAAAATCTAAGTTCTGAGATACGCCTACCATAGGTTTCAGGATCATAAATATCATGGTATTCAATAGTGAAACCTGGAGTTTTAAGCAATTTTGCATAATGTGTTTTTTTATCCGACATTGCTCTAGTGGTACTGGTGGTAGACATGTTGTTACAATCAACAATATGAAATTTGTGAATTCCCTAAATATAGTCCTTAATTTTTCTTAATTCTTAAGCCTCTTAACCCTAAACCTAAACTTCAAATTTTGACAAAATAATATTTTAAGAAATGTCAAGCAATGAAATGTAGCCACAAGAATTCTTTAACTTACCCGAATTTTGAATTTTGATTCTTGAAGTTGAAACTGGGTTGAAACTTGAAACTAGGTTACTAGAATGGCTTTTTGGAAGTGGAACAGTGGAACCGAGAACAAGGTGGTGCACTATAATGAGCAAACTAAATGACACTGAAACATCTACTCGTTACTTACGGACTACACAGTACACAATTAGGTAGTACAATGTACATGGCTGACAACATTTAAAACAAGCCATTAATGATTTACTCATACATTGACAACAAATTCTAAACCAGTGATCTTTGTTAATCTAATGGTTATAGGGTGACTCTGGAGGTTTAAGTTCACAAGCATATTGCTCTATGCATTTCATTCTAGAATGCAACTACAACCATACATCAAATGTTCATTGAATGGATGAGTAATTTATGATATAAATAATAAACATAAAACATGTGTTTTAAATTTTCTTTAAACTTTAATGCGCTAGGATTGACATCAAGGCCAAGGCGCCATAAACTTAACATTGTAAAGGCCTTAATAAAATGAATTACAATGTCACATTAATAGCACAACCATTTATTTTATTACAACTGAATTACAATGTCACATTATTACATAGTACAAATACAAATGTAAGCGCAAGCGCCAAGCTTCTACTGGATCGTTGATGAAAATTTGAAAACGTAAATGTGATACATATATCTCTGAAAATAAATGGAACTTGCCAAGTCAACCATGAGCTCTAAAAATAAACACATGGGACTTGTCAGGTCAGCCATGGTCTCTGAAAATAGATGCATGGGGAAAGGGGGCCCAATCAAACTGGGGAAATGGGAGCTGTGAAGATACAAAATGTACTTATCCCCTTTCAGAACCAGACTCATGTAGAAGATGAGGAGTAGTAAAATTGCTCCCATGCAGAAGATGAGCACTTAAAATTAATGCATGGGGCTTGCCTAGTAGGCCATGGTGTCTCAAAATAAATGCAAGAGACTCTCCTGGCCAACCATACAGACAATGAGGAGTAGTAAAAATGCTCCCATGCAAAAGATGAGCATTGAAAATAAATGCATGGAAATTTCCTGGGAAACCATGCAGATGATGAGGGGTAGTAAAAATGCTCCCATCTTCTACTTTCAACTTCCATGCACTAGGATAGCACTTATCTCCATCAGAGCTCCTCATCTTGGTTCAAAACCTGTTTGTGAAGTCAGGTGAACCAAATCAACTTCTTTTCAATTCCACCCATTCTGAACTTGAAGGAAATTGGTCTTTTACTCTATAACTACATAACTAGATGCAGGAGAATTTAGAGCATCCCCAATAATACCACATCATCTTCTTCCTGAATCCTCATTAAGTTATTAACCCTACAAAATGAAAACCCTTATGACAATTCAACGATTGATTTTAGTTGTGCTCACTATCCTAATTTATGGGCCAAAAGTTCCACTACCAGCGTAGTCCCTTGTACACCTCACACGTGTCATATGTGAGGTTGTGTATAATTGTGTGTATAGTAACATAGTTACTACTGACTAGTAATAATTGTGATTTGCACAAACCAAAAATCAACTTAATCGGTACCTCAAGTTGGCTACATGCAAAGTTGCAAACTGTAGCTCAAGCTGACAAGCTGTCAATTGTCAAAATCAGCAGTGCCACACAAGTTTTTGATTGTCAAAATCACTAGATTATTGACATCATCATCTATGATTCTATAGTACATCATGCAGTTTTCAATATAAAGTTATCCAATCAATCACTCTGGCTATTCATATGGTAATAATCCGCACTGCCGCCTAGTACCATAGCCAAATTGAGAATTTCAATAGAATAAATGAAAGATAGAGTACTTTGATGCATTGAAAAGAGAGAATTAAATTTCTCATTTTACCTTGATGATTATCAATGTCCTAATAAGTCACAATAAATTTTTCTCACTCATGATCGGAACTATATGTTGATTTTTGAAACCAATAATTAATAAAATCTCAACCATTGATTTTTGAAAATCTAACAGTTCTAGTGTTATTCCAAAGGTTTCAGTTCATAAGTCTAGTGCTTCAAGGATTTAGTTCTGGAATGCATCTATAGTCGTCCATCAAAAATTCATCGAATGGTCCCTCTTTTAAAACAAACTTTATGCATGTGCATAATTTAAAATGTGGACATTGCTAGGTTGACGAGACTCGACCCTCAGGATTAAAGAGTTAAGATTTAAGGCTTTGTCATAAAATATTTTGGTCTGACTTAGGCAATATTAAATGGTAAACAAGAGCAGGATGACCGACATACCTAAATAATTAATAAAATCTCAACCATTGATTTCTAAAAATCTAATGGTTCTAGTGTAATTCTGGAGGTTTCAATTCACAAATCTAGTGCTCAAGAGATATACTTCTGGAATGCAACTACAACCGTCCATCAAAAATTCATCGAATGATCGTGGTCCATAATGTTGCTTGGTTGTTGAAATTTGGAACCTTAGAACCAAAGTCTGAAGTTTCAAAGTTTTTGAAACCTCCAACCCATTGACAACAAACTACAAAGATGACCAAGAAAGACTTGCAACTAAGGTTAGGAAAAGCACCAAAACCCCAACTTTGGTGAATTGATATAGGAAAGGTGGCAAGGATGGTACATTTATGAAGTGAAGATCGCGGGTAGATTTTAGCAAGTGGACATGACTGGAGGATCGATGGGTAATTAAGATCAGTACGTGCGGAGTTTGGAAAATTATTACCTCTCAGCCCTCGATTAGTGAAGTTAATAATAGAGCTTGGCATGGAGAAGAAGGCACACAAAAAGTCTAAAAGAGTGGTGGTGGTGGTGGTGTAGCTGTAGCAGTTTTCAAATGGAGGCCAACTTCACTCTGCATTCGAGGAGGCAATTAAACCCATTTTATGGTGAAGCTTCTAACAAAAGATTAATGGGTATGTTTTTATTTACTGATGGGAGGTTGGTACAAAATGTGCTGATGATTTTGGGGAAATCCTTTGGAAATATGAGGCATAGATACAGGACTAACATGGATGTATACTCCTTGACTATAGCATGGGGTTTGGACTTGGGGGAATCGACAAGCATAGTGAGAGAAGTGATGGAGATGATTGTGCATAGAGATTTCTTGGAAGGATTAGAATCAATACTTGAATGGGCAGTTCCAGGTGAAGGTTTGGACATCCGGGAAGGCTTTGAAAATGTGGAATTGGAAGGGGCAGAAGGATGCATTCCTTTCATGCATTGGCCAGAGGATGAGATTAAAAATCAATGCAAGGAAGAATCAAGGTTAGGTTGGGAAGCATTGAAGCTCTTTATAGAGCTAATGAAGGTGGAATCACAGGCAAAAGCAAAGGAAAAGTGTATGAAAGCAAAAGGACAAAATGCGAGGAAG
Organism: Sequoia sempervirens; assembly: GCA_007258455.2. NCBI lineage: Eukaryota > Viridiplantae > Streptophyta > Pinopsida > Cupressales > Cupressaceae > Sequoia > Sequoia sempervirens. The sequence goes on along the minus strand of VDFB02260907.1, from coordinate 266,562 downwards.
CGAAAGATGAATTAATGTAGTTTTTGTAGAATTTGTTGTTTTTTGTAGGGTTTTTGTAGAATTAACACAAGACTAGTACTAAATTTTTGGCTTGTTGAAATATGTAAGGTAGATACAGATAGTTGTGGAACTAGTTTTAGTTGGGTAGGGTTACTTTTTCTGTTATGAATCATGTTAAGATTCTTTTTTGAAAAAACTATTATAGCTGTAGTTATTTTTTGGATGGTTGATGAAAACAATGAGGCAAATAATCTTTATTTTCATGAATTTTTTTTATTAGTTTCATATTATGTTTAATTTGCCAATGTTTTTTTCTTAATCATTTGAAAATAGGTTTAATTCGCCAATGAATTTTATTTTTTAGTTTGAAAAAAAAGTTTTAATAGCCAACAAAATTATTTTTTCTGGTTTGAAAACAAGTTTAATTTGCCAATCGAAATATTTTATTTGTTTGAAAATAGATTTTAATCACCAACGGAAAAATTTTAGAGGTTTTAAAAAAATTGCATTTCGCTAGGATTTTCCACAGACTTCTAGCGATTAGAAAAGATTCACCAATGGACATTATTTTTTTTCACAAAAAATGAAAAAATTTGCCACTAAAATTAATATTTTTATTGGAAAGTATACAAGATTCGCTAGGATTTTACACCTTCACCGAGGGGGGGGTTTCTTAAAGTTTTCCTTGGTGACATTAAAGGAGTTAATAGTTCTTCTCATGTTATTAAATTTAGTTTCTTATAGGAGAAATAATCAATTTTAAGTATTTTTCCATAGATTTTAATTTTAATTTTTCTAAGGAACTACTATCTTAATATTGAATGAATTGGCATTCATTAAAGAAGTTCAAAATACTAAACAATGTAAAGGTGTAGATTCATTCCCAAAAGCTTGGAATGTATGTATATTATCATGTATAGGAGTTATTTGAGTCAGTTTAGGCATTTTCACATAGATTTTAATTTTAATATTAATTATTTTAAAGAATTATTGGTACATTAGTGAGAATACTAGATGGGCCAACATTCAAACCTAGAATCTACTCACCCTCTCATGATGAAAACTTTCAACTCCTATCAAAAATTTTATTTCAAAACTAATGCATCCTATAAAAGATACATTCATGTTGAAATCATAAGTGATACCAAATTCAAATTTTCATATATCATGTAATTTAGTTTTAATAAATTTCAAAAGAATAGAACTTAAATATGTTACAAAATTTATACTTATAATTATTTTTCTATTATTTTACAATATAGTTTTTTTTATTTTTTTTATAGATGAGTACTACCAAAGGGGGTAGCTCTCGATTACATTCAACAAGAGGAAAATATATGCCCGGAGAGTAGTGATTAATGGCCAAGAATCAACTCATGGGTTCAATTTGCCAGTGACTAGTAAATGACAGCCAAAAGGCCTCCCAATCCAATGAGTTTCTGCAGACTTCCTTCGCCAAGCCAGGCATTGTGTTCATTCATATATCAGACAAACAACACCATATCTGCATTCATAACCCCAGACTTGAATACCTCCCAAGCGTTAGTTAGAAGAATGACTAGTTCCTCACCCCAGATTCAATTCACCCCAACCTGAATACCTCGCAAGAGTTAGTCAGAAGATTGACTAGTTCCTTACCCCAGATTCGATTCACCCCAACAACTTGTTCTTCGTCTTTTGCTTCTTCATCGCTTACCATCGTTGGATCGAAGTACATGTGTAAGCTCACCCATCCCTCTGAGCCCAGATCCATAGTCGAACTGGCCACCGCTTGGACGTTGGCCTACACCACAAAACCACGAAGCCACACCACCACTCGCTCCCTGGATTCCGAGATATCCACCAGAGCACTAATTATTACCTCGTAAACCCTACCATCACACCAGTGTTGGTTGAGGTTTAGGACTGTGGAGACCAATCCCACTATCGCCCTGTGCACCTCCTGACTCCACGAGGTGAAGAGTCGCTGACATTGCACGTCCATGGACTTTGATGCGCAACGACAGAGAAGGCCGAATTGAAAAACCATTTTCGCGTCTGTGACACCTCATAAAACTACTACGACCTGCCATTAAGAGCAAAATAGCCTTCCCTATATAGATTTCAAAGGGCCTTCTTTTAGTCGGGAGAGTCAAAGACCCAACGGTCCAAGATAGCCCCGAATCCACTTCAAATATGTCCTAACCCCCACGGGGGTACTACAGTTCCCCACCTTCAAGACTGCATGGGCTTGGAATCAGTGACAGAATCAAGCTGGGGGATCTTATTGTCCTCTAACAACACATCTTGCAAACCCGGCCATTGTACTGGAGAGGAACACGTAACCACCATTTCTAATTGCGCAACTCCCATGTTTGCCAGAAGATCTGCAGCTTTATTCGCTTCTCTGTAAACGTGCGATATAGAGTAATCCACCATCTTCCCTAGCAAATCTCTAATTGTTGCAATCCAATCATTTATTTTCCAGTTTGGAGATTTTCCTATAGTGATTGCCTGTATACATAGCATTGAATCACCTTCTATTTCCACCGAGTCAATGCCCTTTTGTATGCAAAGTTGTAATCCAAGCCACAACGCCTCCAGCTCCATGTTGTTATTGGTGCATGTCCCTAGTTTTTTCGATGCTGCCCACACACAATCACCTGCAAAGTCTCTAATTATGCAGCCAGCCCCCGCCCTTCCGGGATTGCCCTTTGTAGCCCCGTCAAAATTTAGTTTCCACTTCAACCTTTTCGGCTTTGTCCAAAAGATCTCCTTTCTGTTAATTTTTGTTTTGGCTGCTGGCATGATATTTTTAAAGCTTAGACCATTCCACATCTTTAGGATCTCCTCGTCCCATTTTGAAAACTTTGATTTTGAGCCTAACCTAATTTTGTTATTTGCCATCTCAATTATGGCTTCTTGGATTTTAAAATGAGTTGTTGTCTGTTTAACGATTTCTCCTTAAATATGCGTCTGTTCCTTTCCTTCCATATGTGCCATGCTACCAAGGATGGAGCCAAAATCCAGAGCCCACTCCACACACCATTTTTATTCATCACTGGCCAGCTAGATAAGAAGTCACGAAGGTTACAGGGTCTGGGATAGGAAAACCTTAAGTTTTGTTGCAACCAGTCCCAACAAGAAGTAGACATAGGACAAGATAGCAGCAGATGATCCACGTTTTCTTCCGCCTATTTGCAAAGGATACATCTTGTCGGTCCATGGAATCCCAAACGCTTCAGTCTTTCAGAGGTTAAACAATGCTTGTGAATTGCAGTCCATAAAAATGCCCCCGCCTTAGGTAAGACTTCCTTTTTCCAACATAGACGCGCCATCCAAGACTTATCTCTTATTTGTTGTGTCTGGAGATGGTACCCGAGCCTGGCCGAATATTCCCATGAGGCCGCTCCACACCATATTACGGTATCTTCTCTAACCAGTGTTCTTGTCGGTCGGCTGTATATTTCCTTACAGACCAGCTCCGTCAAATCTTGTGGAAGAGGTATGCCCGATAAGTCCACCCATCTACAACTCCCTTCTAGTGCATTAACCTCATGACATATATAATCTTCCACCTTTGAACCGAAGTCCCTATGTAAAGTGTCAATGTATTGCTCTAAGTTAAAAAGCTCAACCAGGCTCTTGTGGCCATTCCATGAATCCAACCAAAATAGAGCTTTCCTTCCATTGCCAATTCTCCATGATAAGTGGCTTGTTATTAGGGATCTGCAGTTCACAATGTATCGCCACACCGCCGAGCCACCAGTCAGGTTAGCAACAGTTAAAATTCGAGATGGGTCGGGGCAATCCAAATATTTATTCTGCAAAATCTGGCACCATGTCTTGTTAGGACTTTTGTACATCTTCCATATAAGTTTGGCACCCAACGCATTGTTTTGCAACCGAATCTTGCACATTCCCATGCCTCCATCCTCCTTAGACTTGCAGACCGAGTCCCAGCCAATTAACGAAATCTTCTTGTCCACCTTTGATCCTTCCCATAGGAATTTCTTCAGTATTCCCTCTAGCTCAGTCTCCATTTTTCTTGGGACTTCGTAACAGGACATAGCATATATGGAGATGGCCGATAGAACCACTTTTGACATTGTGATCCTCCCAGCCAACGATAACCAATTTTTTTCCAGGCCATGGCCTTGTTTCTACATCTTTCTACGACTTCCTGCCAATGTTTTGCTTTGCATGTTCCTTCAAAGATTTGGATTCCTAGAAACTTGGATGGAAGAGTACCTTTATTAATGCTGAGTATCGCTAATATGGCTTTTTGTAGGTGGGGCCTCGTGTTGAAGAAGTAAACGTTCGATTTTTCCTTGTTCATTTTTTGTCCTGATTGAAGTTCGTATTCCATAAGTAATGAATTTATGCAATTTGCTTCTTCCATACATGCTTCCCCTAGCAATGTTGTATCATCGGCAAACTGCGTATGAGTAATTGGTTCCATGTTTGGTGCCACCTTAATCCCATGCCATTCATGGCGTAGGCGCCTTTCCTTTATTGCACAACTAAAGGATTCGGCCATTATCACAAATAGGAATGGGGAAATCGGGTCACCTTGTCTCAGTCCATTTGTGGCTTGAAAAAACAATGTAGTGATCTGTTGATTGCAACCGAGTAACGGACTGACGAAATATAATGAGAAATCAAAGTGCACCATTAACTGCAGAACCCAAGTCATCGCATTATTTCCATAAGAAAAGGCCATCGAACCTTATCATATGCCTTACTCACATCCAGTTCGATGATCATCCCCGCCTACTTGCTCGACTTCAAAGTGTGGACCGCTTCTGAGATGATCAGAATGCTATCGGTTATTTCCCTTCCGGGAACAAACCTGGTCTGCTCTACTGAAATGATTTTGTCTAGCATTGGTTTCAATATGTTGGCCAGCACTTTCGACACCACTTTGTACAAGGTATTGCATAGTGAGATAGGTCTATAATCGCTGAAGGAAACACATTTTGCCTTCTTTGGAATTAGGGCAATCACTGTGTGTTATTTAGATCTTTGACAAAATGCTCCGTTTTCCAGAAATCTTCTACCAATTCACATACCTCATCTCCAAGGAAACTCCAACAGTTTTGGAAGACTCTGGCAGAAAATCCATCGGGGCCTGAAGCTTTATCTGGATGCATCTGGAATAGCGTCGTTTGAACCTCCTCCTTTGAGATCCGAGCGCACAGCCTTATGTTGTCCTCTTTCGTTACTCTGGGACGTATTAGCTCCAGGAGTTCCTGGTTACATACCTGAGGGGATTGTTCTCCCAGAAGGCTGGAAAAAAATTCGCAAGCAACTCTGCCAGCCTCCACCCCTCCACTAACTTGTTGACCGTTTTGGTTCTATATACTTTCAATCTTATTGGCCGCCCTTTTTTCCAAAATAGAGGAATGGAAAATTTTTGAATTGGAGTCTCTGTCCTGTAGCCATACCTCCCTAGACTTATCATTCCAATAGATCTCCTCCTGTTTTAAAATTTCGGCAAGATTTTTCAGAAGCTCTTTTTCCCTGGAAAAATCCTTGTTTGTCATACCTTTTTGTAATACTTTTTTCGTTGAGCGCTTCCAGATCCGCTTCCACTCTTGCTTTTTCAAAGAAAATATTATGAAAGTGAGCCTTATTCCAATCTTTCAATTTTTGTTTGATTAATTTCAATTTTTTAACCAGTTTGAAGCTGATAGAGCCACCTATCTTTACTTCCTTCCACCAACGTTCTGAAAGGTCCAACATATTTGGGTCCCTCCACCACATATTCTTGAATTTAAAGCTTGTTTTCTCTGACTCCTACTCCCCTGATATTGAGAGCTCTACCGGATAATGGTCAGAAATAGATATTGGAAGAATGCTTGCAGAGACCCTCCAACCGAAATTGACCCACCTGGGTGGGATTAGGAAACAATCCAATCACTCTGCAATGGCAGTGAAATCTTTACGTCTATTGGTCCATGTGAATAAACCATTTTCCATGGGGCAATCCAATAGCCCACATTCACCCACAAAGGCCCTAAAATCCAAAGTGGTTTGAGAAACACTCCTGCATCCGCCACTTTTCTCTGACAGTTCGAGAATGGCATTGAAATCCCCCCCAATAACTAATTCATCTTTGGGGAAAGTAATAATATAGTTCAGTACCTTTTCCCATAAGAGGGCCTTATCCGCTGTCCTTATCGAGCCGTAAACATTGATAATTGTGAAGCTACTATTGAGGCTCAGATCAAACACTTTCGCTGCCAACCAATTCACAAAAGAGGATAATATTTCCACAGACACCTTAGCAACTTTCCATAATAGTCGTATGCCACCTACAGAACCTTCAGAGTCTTGAAAGAAACCTTCCCAATATTGACAGTACTTAAGGAATTTTGACTTTTCATCCCCAGACAATTTTGTCTCTTGTAGTAAGATGATGCTACTATTGCTCATTTGTAGTTGACGCTTGACTAGGCGTCGTTTGTCAGGGGCCTTCAGGCCCCTGACATTCCAAGTGATGATTTTCATTGTTTCCAAAGGGAGGCCATTCCTCCCTTGGTACTTAAAAACTTTGTAATACTGGAGAATTTCTTGGCTACCGCTTCCTCCTCTCTCAGTTGTTTGGAGGATTTCCTACCTCTGGTGTTGACTGATGTGCCGACTTTGCCCAGACCCAATTGATTTAATGCAGATTGAGATATGCATCTGTTGTCGATTATATCCAACTCATCCTCCATGTCAACATTTGAGTCTAGATCCGTACTGTCTTTTGATTCATTTTCCACCTCATCACTTTCCAACATCCTATGTTCCTCCTTTTGATTAGAAGGCAGCGGCGACTTGGTCATTTTTTCGTTCTTCTTCGATTGGGCCTCTGAAGTTTGAGGTCCCTCCGCCAACCCCTTGCTTTGAGAATTCTTTCCTTCCACTTGAGGAAGCCACTACGTAGGTCCTCTCGAAATGGATTCAATATTTCATGGAGGAGTGACCTCTAAAGGTTTCGTGCTTCCGTTCTTACAATTATGTGTTCATGAGCCGCATTTGCAACAGAAGTGTTTTGGCTATTCTATCTCAATTTCCTGCAACCACCATTCCCCATTTACAATCAGGTTAATGCTGCCAGGGATTGAGTTGACCACCGCAATCCTGAGTCTGGCATATTTGTATAAATCTCCATCAAGAATTTCCATGTCAATCTCAAGTAAGGTGCCCAAGGAGCGGCCAATTTTCTCCAAACAATCCCTCGCCCAATATTCCACTGGGAGGTTGTAGAGCCTGATCCATATTGGGTTGTCATACGGCTTCATTTTAACTGGGTCGAAATTGGGATTCCACGGCTGCATATATAGGGGTTTTCCTTCCATTTTCCAAAGATCCCCCTCTGTGATTCTTAACTTCATTTTTTTGTCTGCAAAAACTACCAAAAAAAATCCCTTCGGCAAAAATCTGATTAGTACCTCTGTATCCCATTGTTCCTTAATCCATAATTTGGTCTTGGAAAAGTCCAGTGAGATTCCAATGAATCGGCAGATGAAGGCAGAATCCCGGAGGATCACAGCGTCCTCCTTAATTTCCTCGGATACATCAATCTCCAGGGTTAATTCGTTTTCCTTTTGTTCTAGATTTACCATGTTTTTCTTCCGCCAGACTTCCTTTTTTCCTTGTCCCATTCCACTGATTTTTGCTTTCCGACTAGCCCTCGAATTGGGTTGCACCTGTGTTTTTGGAGCCACCTCTCCACTTCTGCGCCACCCTTATCTACCAGAGGAATATAGCCTCGGCCATGGAGTGCCCTTACCCCCGGGGGTTTCCGGAGTGTCACATGTGCCTTTTCCTGACCGCCTCGCATCCCATTATGGCTGGCGTGTTTTGCAGTCGATAATCCGGATGGCATTTATCCACCCATTGTCCACCCGCATATACCCATTGCGGAGTATGAGCACGAATTGTTTCCTCCTCGCAGGTTGTGATCGGTTCATCACCCCATCTCGCCTTTTCGTTCTTCTTCACTTCGCCCTTCTTGGCTTCTGCATTGCCTAGCGAATTCTTCCCTTCTTGCTCCTTCGCTTCTGCGCAACCTTGTGACCTCTCCATTTTTCCTCAAATAAAGATTGATTATTTTGTTGATTAAATATACTAAAAATATATAAATATGTTGCTATAAATTACTTTATTGATTTCTATTATAAAAATAATACATTTAATAAAATATATATATTTTATAACAATTTTTTATCTAAAAAAATAGAGTATCTCAAACACATTTTTACAATAATTACACTGAAGACGTATGTTTTTTTGAGCTTCACAAGCTCATTTTGTTCGTGGATGGTTGAAAAGCACAGAGAGGCCTTACAAAATGGTTGAAGGATTAACAACCGTTGATCCTCTTTACCATCCATGAAGTTTATATTTGTAGTTAGGTGTAACAATCGCCCCCCAAATTTGACAATCCCTACTGCCTTATAGGTGGACGACGGTTATGAGGCGTATAAGTGAAGATAGTGAATATATTATCTTCTATGATCTACCCATTTTAATTTTGAATGCTAATAGATTGAAAGTGCAACTATAGGTAGATTGGATTCAGTTCTCCTCGGCATCGTTGATAGAAAGACATAATTTCTATAGAATCTTGAGGTAAGTCACTTGCCCTGGTTTCAGTGAGCTTTTTTGGGATCCTATACACAGCTAGATCATTTTTTCTTATGTTTTATTTGATATACTGCTTCGTTAGGGCTTAGTAATATTCTTCCTGCACACTTTGCACATTTTTCTCCTCGATATCGTTGACGGAAAGACACAATTTTTGCAAAATCTTGAGGTAAGTCACTTGCCCTGGTTTCAGTGAGCTTTTTGGGAACCTGTACACGGACAGGTCATTTTTCCTTATGTTTTATTTGATATACTATTTGGTTAGGGCTTCATAATATTCTTCCTGCACACTCTACACTTATTCTTCTCGGCATCATTGTTAGAAAGATATAATTTCTGTAGAATCTTAATGTAAGTCACTTGCCCTGATTTGAGATAACTTTTTTGGGAACCTGTACTTGGTTGGATCATTTTTTTGTTATGTTTTACGCCGAAGGCGTATCCAATTTGAAAGAGGCCAACCTGAAATTTTAAATCAACGGTATAGTCTTTCTAAGAGCCCTCGGGAGATGATTAAACTCGTCTTGACCGTCCCTGTCGAGTCAGCCATGCGCAGTAATATGTGTATGGAGAAAACATCAGAGTTATCGTGCAACTTGCAAATATCAGTCGTGGGCAGAATTATTTGTATCGAGAAGACACAAGAATTATCTTGGAAATTTCTTTTACCGTTTTGAATGCTCTCATCTACTTCTTGCCACCTTCGCTTAGATAAAAGTAGTAATGGTGTAGTCATCTCCCACGTCCTCCCACTTATCATCTGGCATGTCCTGAATACTTTGAGCAAATTGGGCGTCATGGTTTCTCCTGTGGATTTCTTCCGAGAAGTGGCAATCTAGAGGAAATCTACGGAGAAGAAATCAACTAAAGCAGTTAATGGCTTCTGAAACATTCAAGCAAGTTCGATGGGACTCGAGTGCCTGCATTTTCAATAAGACTTGCATGTCATCTTTTTTCTCACCAACAGAAGCCGGTGCGTTATTTTTGGAATTGCCAGCCACCGAACTAGTGGAACTTCCAGGTTGCGAGGTAATCATGGATACGGAAAGCGCCTCCTGTAATTGCAAATTGAAAGCCAATTCAAGGTCGCTGTAGGCAGACTGTGCTGCATTTAATTCCAATATATGCTAAAGAGAAACGGTGTATGCGTCCAAATTCGCCATCGCTCTCCTAAAAACTTGAAATTGCTTAATTGAGAAGCAAGCATTGCAGTATCCTCGCCTTCAATTGTCCTCATCCTCGCTAGGGGTTCTGAATGGCGGGTGGACACCTACAGTTGGAAGTCTAAGAAAGCACTGTAGATGCCTCAATACCCAGATCCTTAGCAATTGGAATCTGTCATAGAGACGTTGAACACCTTTCCTCCTCTGCTTTTTGCAGGGGAGGCAAGGAAGCTGGAAGAGATGCTTGGAGAGGCTGCTCTAGGTAAGGGTTTTCTCTTGCAAGGAGGGGATTGTGTAGAGAGCTTCAACGAATTCAATGCAAACGATATAAGAGATACCTTGAGGGTTCTTCTGTAGGTGGGTGTTGTGCTCATGTTTGGAGGTCAAATGCCTGTAATCAAAGTAAGTTACCTTCTTTTACCAAACATGGCATTTTTGGTTGTATTTTGTTTTTATCTTCTGTAGCCCGAAAAAAATCCAGGGAAAACCATTAACGCACGGCAGAGCATACCATCGGTCATGGGACTCATCTCTCATAATTCTCAGCTATCTTATGTTTTCCTCTTTTTCTCAACATTTTGAGTAATTTAATTACTGTTTGAGCAATGGAAATATTCATTCTACCTTAGAAAGCTCCTCTGAACAAACAAACAAGAGGAATTCACAGTAATGGTCAAAGAGCAAACAGAAGAGTTGTCATGGCAGCTGATGGTTGGAAAACTCCAATAATTAAAGGAAAACTGACTTTAATGATACGACATCCATTGTTGAAGCTTGATGATTGAACTTATTAATCTCTTTGAACATATATGTAGACTCATTTTGTGCCTTGTTGGCTTCTTGACCATGAAATGGGCCGCCAAGGATTAGGCATGTAGTTGATCAGTCTTTTTTTGGGTTAATTCCAGCTGGAAGAGTTGAAGTATGCTTTGGAACCAAGTCAAAACTTTACATATCTTTGAACGCCTCTTCATGAATAGTTAAAAACATATATCTTTGAACGGCCCTTCACGAATTATTAAGTATGTTTTAGAGGATTCTCTTTCTTCTATGGGGCAATGTTTATTCAACATTTTGAATGAAAACATATTTAGTCAATTTTAGAGTTAGAATGGCCATTTTGCTAAGCATTCTTACAAAATAAGAGGAAAACCATATCAATCAAGGGCTTTGTTTTTTAGATATGTTTTGTAAAGTTTTGGTTCTAGTCTTCCATGGTAGAAAATTCAATATTATAAGCAATCTTTCTTTTCAAAGTCTTTTTGACTTGAATCTTATTGGTGAAAATGGATAGAGCATGGATAAATCTTTAAATTGTGATATTTCTATGAGGATTCAACCGTGTAGTTTTACGATTCAAACTCATTGACCCATGTTTCATGAGTAGTGGTTCACAAGAACCCATCTCTTATGATAGTGAATGGTCCACTTAGCACTCATTGCATTTAGGTGATGCTCACAAAGGTTAAATCTTTAAATGTTTGGGTGTTCCTTTTGCTTTTCAAGCTTCTCCAACTGCTTTTTAGCGAGTGGTTTTACCCAAAATCAAGAAGTTGGCTTACTAGGTTACTAAAACTTTACCTTTGGTAGGGAAATTCCATTTTTCTTCTTAGATCTTGGTGGCAACTCATATTTAGTATTCTTCTAAAGCCTATTATTAGAAGCTTGAAAAGTTTCATAGAGACTTTCTTTGGGCCTCCTTCAAGAATCGTATAAATGCTTTCACCATATGACATGAGAGTCTTGTTGTCTCCCACAAGATTCCAGATGTCTAGGTTTGATTTCCACCTAGTGCCAAGGTTTGGATTTGTATGCCAAATGAATCTTTTAAGCTTTAGAAAGTTGTGAAGCATGGAAATTTTTGATGTTTCGTTGCATTTCTTCTTATGTCTCTTATGGGAGACATGCTTGAAAGGGGAAGTAATTGGAAAGATTGGGAAACCATGCATCAATGTCCCCTTTGAAATGGCACTTCTAACATAATATCCCAAGTATCCTATAGAATAATAAATAATTAATTAATTAATAATGTCCTTACCCTCTCATAGGTGCCCCATTTTTACCTCATGTACTACACAAATGTATCATAAAAAAATTAACTAGATTATTTCCTAATTGACCTTGTAGATCTCTTCGGCATACCCATTGCACACCAAGGTGCAATTGCTAGTTTAGCTTTAGTATGAATTTTCTTTAGAGCCTTCTTTTCTTCTCTCTTCCTTTTCTTCTCATCTTTTCTCTTCATTTTCCTGCTCTCTAGATCATTTCTATCAAAATATGTTCTTGGACACTAGACTATGGAACTTCATCCCTTTGAGACTTTGAACTAACATGTTGAATCCCTTTTGGAAGAGTTTTTTCAATCACTGATTGATGTGGTGCCCTAAATTTTAGAGGCAAGAGAATCAATTACTAATGCACATGAAACATATAATTATCATTAAATATACAACCTTAACTAAATTCTTACAAAATGAAGATGCTCTGTGCAATAAGAAATTACATAACCTAAACTAGGGGAAAGACAAAAATATGCAACTATAACTTGTTGAGTAAAACCCAGGCCCTACACACATTCTCCTTCAACATAACCAAGATTCAAATCCTCTGCACTTGTTCCTTTCTTGAGTAACTCTATAGCCTCCCTTTTATCCAAATGATTACCCAGAGGATGACTTTCACACTTTGGTGCTAAACCTAAATCCTCACAATTATTTTTGAAATCCATGTATGGATTTTTACGACTCCAATACCTTCCAAAGGTTAGGGTCCTGAAAACCTTTGATTAAGAATGTATCTCTTGCCGCAAGCAGTGCCTATCTAGGATTCCTAGTGTTCACCCCTAAAACTACCAATCCTACTTCAACAACTGCCTTCAAACTTGAAGGAGAATCTTACAAAGTAAAAATGAAGAAACATGAATTATTTAGATGAAGGTTCAAAGATTTAAAAAGCCACAAGTGAAAAAAACTAGCTTTCTAAGGCCAAACCTCAATAGCAAATGCTTTATTGATTAACTAGAATTTTGAAATGCTCTAGGGCCTTCAAATATGGATCTGGGAATGGTTTATCCTATTCACATTCACTCCCAATAATCAAAAACTCAAAGAAGTTGGTGAGACCTACAATAGATATCATGAGTTCAACTTTTTCTCTTGGAGTATTAGTGACTGCAACATGCCTTAGACCACGACTTCCAATCTATTTGTAGAGTTTATGTAAGCCATTTATAGGTTTTAGATGTTGAGTTGTCATACTGTAAAATGATAAAACAAGGTGAGAGCTATCATATCATTCATTCACTTAAGCAGAGTTGAATTACTAACTATTACCAGAGATCTTTAAATCTAACAAAGTTCCTCTATCCTTTATGCTTCGATGGATGCCCATACTATTCCAAAGCTCCCATTTTGGAATGGGTAGGGAAGATGCTAGCAAAGGTTGCAAAATGTGGCTTTAAACCTGACAATTGCAATTGATTAGAAATTTCTCAAGCCTTTTCAGCAAATCCATTTTGTGCATATCTAAGACCACATCTCTTTGATGGATGTTGTCAAACACTTCATGTGCCTTGTCTATGCTTCCACATTTTGCATATATGTCTATACGAGCAGTTGCAACTATAACATCTAAAAAAATTCTTGTATTCTTTATGCTTTGATGGATACCTTGTTTGGAAGCCCCCATTTTTGCACAGGTTAGGAGAATGGTAGCAAAGGTTTTGGATTCTAGATTTACACCTGTCAATTGCGTTTGCTTGAAAGTTTCTAAAGCTTTTGTTGAAGTGATCAATGTAATGTTAGGAGGCTACAATGCATGTTGCGTAACATTTGGACTAGAAAATTTACAGTTTCATTCACTTGTCAACCATTGACACACACACTTTGCAATGCATGTTGCATAACATTACATTTTTTCCAACATAATGGCTTGTACATGTTTCACGAGATGGAAATGAATGAGAGAAATAAATTCTTTTGACTATGTTTATGATGCCTTTTATACAGAAAACATTTTGTCTTTTGAAGCAATTTAATACTATCTATTTTCCCTAAATAATAGAGTTATGTCAATTATTTTTAAATTAATATTCAATAATTCTCATTTACATTTTAAAAGTATTTGTATTTTTTTAGATTAAATTTCAAAATTATTTTTAATTTATAAAAATTATTTTTTTAAATTTAAAATTCTTTATGTTTTTAATACTCATAGAGGAATTAATTGCAATTAATTTACGAAATATACTACAATAACATTATTATAATTTTAATACCCTATGTTAATTTGTATTTATATCTTGAATTAAATTAAATTGACTTGTAATTCCAAATATTATTTTGTTAATTAAAATGAAATGACAATAACATATAAATGCATAGCTTTACTTATTTAAATAATTTTGACACTTTTTAACAATTTTTATCTTTTAAATAAAATACCAAACATTAAAATATTAATCTCCACTCTAGAGGGTAATAAATAACACTGTCATTTTAATTCTCTTAACCATGAAATGGAAATTAGATAAATAATAAAAAATGAAAGGGGAGAGTTATAGTTCTATACCTATTATGAAGGATTCTCTATTCAAACTATTTATCTAATGTATTAGTTATAATAACAGTGCATTTGGTCTATAACGAAAAATTCATTATATGCAAATTTTTAATTTTAAACTTTTCATGAGACATCATTGGCATTTAAATTTTATAGAATACTTAACCTACCACAACATGCCAAATGATTAAATTTGCAAAAACCAATTATAATATTAAAAAAAACACAAGGAAGCCCTAGATTAGATTAGGCTATTAGGCTAGATGTCAACCATAAATCTTCTCAAAGACATATTCTTTAGCATTAAATTTATTAGCAACTACACCACCATAGCAATCTAGATTGTCAAACATTTATCATAACTAGTCATTGGGCCCATCTTATGCATGTTCCCCTATAAAAACCAGTTTGTAAAATAAAAGCAAATAAATTAAACACCTACTTTTGTCATCATCCCATCCACATCAGCTTTGTATGTGATGAGCATTTGGTGAGCCTCTTCGTTCTTAAAGGAATTAAAGTTACAACACATTTATTGCCACAAAACTCTACACCTTTCACATTACTTTGAGTTCAATTATATTTTAAGAATGTATCACCTCCTCTATTTATTAAAATTATTGTAAAGTTATGCAATACAAATACCTCATTTGAAAATATTAAAATAATAATAAGATTCTAAGACTTCTAAAGTCTATGCATAGTTGTAGACCGTTGGGGAGTGAAAATATAAGTGGCAAAGCACTCACCCATGCAATGCAATTATTCCATGTGCCATTTCCTTTTATAGGCTACATTGTAGGAGAATAAACAAGGGTTGCACTGCAGCTATAGTCTCTACCAAATGTTGTCATTTATAAATATGTAGTGTCATTTACAAATATGTTGCAAAAGAAAGCCAATGCAAGGGTTATTTCAAACTAAAATACATCTTAGAAAATGCCATTACAAGAAATTACATTTATTTTTCAAATTTTGTTTGCATAAATTTAAATTTTTTTTGTCAATTATATTTACAGTTACAATCCAACATTATTTACTTTTCATCATGATTTACTCGTTCCCTACTTTTGGAGGACAATAGCTTTTTTATTCACATTACATAACGTATCCTTCTATTGTTGCAACTGGCTTGTTCAAATTTATCCACACCATTTTTTATTCAGGATGAATATTACATGTCTTTCACTCTATTGCATAAATTTTAAAAAATTGTTCAGTTATATTTGATAATGTTTGTTGACATCAATTGGTGTTATGTCCATTACAATACTCGTAGACACATAAACCCGATTTCTCTCAATATCAACAAGCACAATGTCCATCTACTATTGTGAGAGGCTTTAATATGAATAAAGTGGAAGACTCTATATGTTCCATCATAAAGTTTTTCTTTTTGTAATATGCTATCAAATACAACTCTACATTCAGATTCAGAACAACTTGTCTTAGAATTTCAGAAAATGTGGACAGCTTATGAATTGTTTCGTACTTCTCCAAATTCTATCACCTTCTCAAGGTCTTTATATGCAAGTAGATTTTTTGTCCCACGGAATTATGCCCGAAAAAATTCAGCTGGAAACATAAATTTATGTACAAAATGCTATCCACTCAAGGAATTTATTTGAAAGCCTTTATAAATGAGATCTGTTGCTAATTTTTTTTGTTTCAAAAACAATTATGCAATAATACAACTTTATCCATTTGCTTTTATATACAAATATAATGCATTCATTTATTTGCAAAATACAAAATGCATTATGTTATATGTTTTGAATTTCTCACTACTATGCCAAATTTATCCCTATTGTACCTTCCACAAATCTTGAGCGTACCCATTCCACATGAAACTGTGATTGCTAATATTTTTTTTATCATCATGCCTATTGAACATGAAGTTCCAATTGTTAATAATTATAATATTAGAATTGAATATAAAATCCAAGGCACCATTAATTGAAGTGTAAAATTGGCAAAATTTATAACTCGAGAAGCGCTTATAAGTTGAATTTTCCAATCTTTTGCTTCCAATGTACACAATTACAACGCAATTGTAATTGCGCTATGTTTTCAACTCTCATTGATTTAGAGACTAAATTGACTCCTCCACCATTAATTTGCTCGAAATGGCACGAAAGTGCCTTACTTCTCCAGATTAACGATCGTCCACATATCACCAGTCAAATAAAATATCAGTATGTACATCTATATGCTGGACAGAGAAAAGACAGATGCCTTTACTCAAATTAAATTGCAAACCCTAGGTAATGTCTAACATACCAAACCCTTCTCACAATAAACTTGTTACATAGATTTTAATGCTTTTCAAACTTCAAACTATCTTGACTGCTCCATTTATCTTCTTCCCTTCCATCCATTCTAGTTTTCTGGCTCTCTCTACGATATGCTGGGTCATCTTTCTGTCATAAAACTCTTTGTAGATGTAACGTTCAAATTTGGTGGGATGCAACTCGTCTACCAGTCCCTCCAGTGGATAGACCATCGAATTCGGATTGGGATTGTAGAAAGTTGCTATAGACAATCTTGTAGTGCTCGAATTCACCACAGCCTGATGATCCGCGCTCTTAAAAGTACCATTGCTTAACACCTGTACATTTGTATACTAATCAGCCCATCTGCCATTAGAAACAAATGGAAGTAAATGAGAAAATTGGACAAAATTGATGAGAAAGATTAAAAGAGACACTTACATGCATCTGATCTCCCAGATTCACCACAAATGCCCCCTCGATTGGTTCCACAGTCACCCAAGTTTTGCCGTCGTCTTTGGTGACTTGCAGTCCCCCAACTTTGTCCTGCAGCAACAACGTTATGGTCCCCGGATCTGTGTGTCTCTTCAGTCCCAGCGTCAAATCTGGTCGAGGACATTTCGGGTAGCAATTCAACAGAAGCTTCTGTTCTGCATCTCCACAGGCGTTCTCTATGGCTTTAGACTCCAACCCAAGAGCTTCAGAGATCAGCTCTAATAACTCCCCTACCAGCTCAAGAGTGGCATCACTATAATCTGCAATAGTCTTCCTGCAACAACAACAATCAAGCTTTAATAAACTTACACAGTGTCACGAATAGTTTATGCGTTATTTTTTAGCATTTAAGTATGTGGGATGTACCCAATTGGGTGTGATTTTCGGATAAGTAGCTCTCACTGCTAGTGCTTACACGACATTTATCTCATTAAGCTCACCGACAAAAGTCTATTTTTTTCTATATATTGATAATTATCAGGGATAAATAGCAAAAGGCAAAAACAATAAATGAACGCACAGCTTTAAACATCAGATCTTTTAGATTCTATACTGAAAAAATGATGTTACCGCATAGTAGGTGGTTTGGATGGCCATAGATTTAGATCCCGAGGCAAGCATCTGGTAACGTAGAGCTCTCTCCAATCCATGAGAGGGTCGTCCTTGATAAAGCTGCCATTACCATAGCCAAGATAGCTTCCGGGCTTCAAAGCATACTGTAACTTTTCCTCCAGCGGGAGCGAGAAGAAATCCATGGCGTGGGTCATGATGAGGTTTGTGAGCTCCTTTGGAACTCGGTGATCCACAACCTGAAAAATCCCCCACTCTTGACAGGCCCTTTTCAGCTCGGCTCTTACTCGATCTCTTTCACCCCCGCCAGAGTTGAAGAGGGAAATCACAGGAATATCATGGCAAAAGACATCGTGTAGGACTGTGGGACGCTCGTCCCCATCTTTGAGGAAGCTCAAAGGCAGCTCCTTAACGCCAGACTCTGCCAAGCTTATCACACTATCTATCCCAGCTGGTGCCATCCTATTCTAATTTCTATGCCACACCACTAAACAAGTCTAAGATTTAAGCTTTCTTGCTCTTGTAAAATTCGAGCTAAACCTGCAAATATAGCGTAGATCTGGCTAGAAAAGAAAGGAAAGATTGCAGATAAATAACAGAGAAAGGAACAGAGCAAGAACAGAAAATAAAGATTCTATTAACCGAACAGATTACAATGCGTTGAGAACTGATATAAATAAGAACCGCAGCAAAGAGATTGCGGTGAAAAGAGGCGGTGAAAAGAGGCGGTGAAAACAAACTAATCTGGCGTTCACTTTAGTTGCATATCGCATGGCGGTGACAGCAAACTAATCTGAAGTTTACTTTAGTTACATATTGCATGGAAAATAAACATGACTGTTTGCTTAAGTTAGCTTAAAAAGCTGTCCGTTGATTGTAGAGAAAACTAGAAACTAACGCTAACAGCTCTGTTAAGATGGAGATTATATAAAACCTTATTATAAAGCCTTTCTTTGTCTAAATTTGGACCTACTAAAAAGTTGGTAACAACAAAGTCTAAAAGAAACCCAATTGGTACTCAAAGGCGATTTCACTGCTTAGATTTGACGACCACTATGGCCATCGGACAAATATTAGAATGACAGGGTTGTCCTTTACTGTGTGCGCGTGAAATATGCCGTTCATCAATGGAGCTCAAATAACCTGGTGTAGATTCATTATTAGAGTTTGAAGTCCATATACACATAAATGTACAACGAAATAACAAACACTTATTTAGATTTTTTGAGATATGTAGGGATACATATATTCATTTGAGATTGGGAAGTATGTGTTGAGGAGGGTGGGTTGTTTATAGGTGGTATTTCAAATTTTCTAGGAGTGTTTTGCAATAGTGTACTTCATTTTATTTTATTTTATTGGCTTCTATTAATTAGACTGTTGTCTTGAAGGTCCAGTAAGGAGTAGACTATTTGTGTTGGATATGAAATTTATTATAGAGGGTTTGTACTTCATGATTCTTGAAGGAGCAACCAATATTAATACCAATAGAGCTGAGAATACCATACTAGTAGATAATATGATTACGGATGAATTTTCAAATCTTCTTGCTAATCACATAAGTGAGAGGAATGGTTTCTATCCACTTTGTGAAGTGTTTGGTGATAGTTATAATGTGTTTATTGCCATTAGAGGAAGAGGGTTTTATGTTGTCATCGAGGTCAAGTTCCCATCTAGAGAAGACCCAAGGAGTAGTTATGGGTTGTAAAGACTATGAAAGTGCATAAATTAGATGTTTTTAACAAGTGAGGCATTTATTGACATATTGGCATGCATCATGCTCCATGGTTGGCTAGTAATAACTAGTTTTGAGTAATTTCTTTGCAAGGGTGATACCATTAGCGTGAGATCCACAAATACTATTGTGGACTTTTGCAAGTGTTAAATTAGCTTTATTCGAGTTAAGGCACCACAACAATTACCATCATAACTCCTATGATAGAGGGCACCACCAAGGAGGGTTCAAAATGAGTAACACATTGAATGAACACGTATTTTTAGTTATGGGATAAATTATAAGGGAGAGTTCGGGTAGTGAGATAAGTATAGATATCATGCTACCAAGGGGAAGTTGGGCAAAGCACGTCACATACCATAGTTGTATCAAGAACTGTGTATGCAAGTATCAATAAGTACTCAACCAAAAACTATCATTCTCATATAGTAGCATTCATGTAAAGTAGAGAAGCAATAGTAGCCATGGCATTGGTTGAACTAGATTTACGTGAAACATTTCTTAAATCTATCCACCATATGCTTGTAAGGGAGACAATTTTCATCCTTGGTAAGAGTCATTCCTGGCTTTATTAAGGACCAACTATGAATTCTCAAAGGCTAAAAGTTGTTGAATGTTCCATTAAATAGTTAATCTTAGACCATTCAATAAGGCCTCGTATTCTGCTATGTTGTTGATGAATGGAAAACCAATTTTGAAAGATCGATGGATAAGATCATTCTAAGGTGTTACCAATAGGATCCATGCACCCAAGCCATGGTTAGTGCAAGAGATATCAAAATATAGTGTTCATACCTATGGTTTATCAATATAGAAAAGGAACTTGTCTAGAAATTATGTGAGTAGGGTTGTGTATTCCTTAAAGTTGTTGTTAATTGATAAGTGATGACTTGCCCTTTGATTGTTTTTGGCTAACATATATTCAAATTTTAAATTTTTTGAGGATCATCCATTTTCAATAAATGATGTAACCCAAAAAATTCCTTTAGGATGCAAAAGGCACACTTTCTTATATTCAAGCAAACTTTGTATTCTCTAAGCCATTGCAAGATGATAGGGTGGTCCACTCTAGGAATATTATTTCCATAGCTCTCTAATAATTTGTTCCTACAATCTTCAATCCAAAAGACATGACCCAATAATAAAATATTACCCAAATTCTAGTGAAGGTAATATTATGTTGTTCCTTTGGTGCAATCTTATCTAATTATAGCCTAAGGAACTATCCATAAAAGAGAGAATATCATAACCTATTATAATATTGATAATTAAGTCAATGTTAGATAGAGAGAAATCATCTTTAGGGAAAGTGTTTTTGACATCACAAAAATATTAGAAAAAATAGATAGATTTCATCCTTCTTGAATTAGTAAGAAATTGGAGATTGATTTTGAGTAATCAATAAGCATAATGAATCCAACATGCAATAGAAGTTTTTGAGCTTATTCTTTTAAAACCAATAGAACAATCCTTGAGTACATTTTGTGGAGTTTTTGCTTGACCAATTTAGCATCTCGTACATGATTATCCTTGTGATGAATGATAAGAGAATGATCTAAGCCTATCATTTCTATATTGGAACAAGCAAATACATCAAAAAAATTGAGGGAAGATCTTCACGAGCCTATTGTTCTTCTAAATTCATGCTAGTAGCAATTTGTGTTCACTCTTAATCCTAGTTAGTGTTTAGGTTTATGTCAATGGTATCTCCTACTAAGAGAGTTGATTTTTTTGTAACCTTATGGAGTAAGAAGAATATGGAGTTCCTCATTAGATAATGCATCCTTTAAGTCCTAAATGGGTAATTCAAATTTTGATTTCTTAGATATCTATCTATTATGTGGAGAAAAGGACTTTGCTTTTTCACCAAAACTTATGTCAAATTATGAAGATTGATATAAAATCCCCTTTTATGTTCTACTAGAGGAATATAATCTCTAGCATTTATTAGCTTGAGGAGAGTCTTATCATTTTGGACTTCATCTAATGATATGTGGTTGTGTTGGTCCTAGTCAATAGGGACTAGATAATACAAGTCAAGGCTTATGATAAAATTAAAATTATCTAAAAAGAGGTTGGTATCAATAAGTTCTTCATAAGGATCATGACAAGTAATAGTTTTAACATGATTAACATCAAATGAAGAATCGTCAACAATTTTCAAAGACTTGTTAGGGTTATCGAGAGATTCATCCCAAAGTATATACCCTAATCCTTGCTTAGTTGTATTCTCAAAAAAATGGATAGTGGAGAGATAAAACGATTAATGGAGATAAATCAATCAAACATAAAGGAAACAAACACAAACTATGATTATGGCTTCACACTTTTACCTCCATTGATTGAGCTTCAAGTTTGCGCCCAAAACTAGTAGATTTGTTCTCTTGATTGTATTGTGGATTGCTCTTAAGAATTTTCTAGCATAATATGGATAACTCAAATTACATTGTTGAAAATGGGATGAAAAGGCTTGAATTTATAGATTTTTGGATGGAGAAATGGAGGGTCAAGATCATCTTGTGAAATGGACGGTTGAAGTAGAATGAGATGGAAAAGGCTTAGCCTTGTGACAATGGAGGCATATGTCCATATGACATGTGGCATGTGGAAGACAACAATGTGTGCTCACACATGTGCATGAGCACATTTTGGGAAGTACAAGAAAGTGGCATGTGTGAGAAAAATATGGCAATGTGTAAGATAAGTAGGCTTAAAAGGTATGATGAATGGTGATAAGTGGAAAGTGTAGGGTGGCTCTTACATATGGGGAAGGGGATCTCACACGTGTGAGCATCCAATGAGAGGAGAGGTCAAAGGATTACTTGGAGATGGATAGTGACTTGTGCATGCAAGTCATTAAGAGGCTTGTATGACACATATCACATGTCTACAAGCTTGGGGAAATGGGTAGAATTAAAAATTAGAGAAAATATTAATGATGATTAGGGTATGGATTAAGTTAATTAATCATAAATTTATTAACTTAATCGAGATTACGGATTTGGAAGAATATGGACTAAGGTTAAATTAATTTAATAGTACAATATTTAATTAACTAAATGTGATATTTAATTAATTATAAGGTGAAGTGGAATAATTAATTATATAATATGATATTTAATTAATTATAGGATGAGATGAGATAATTAATTAAAATATAATATTTAATTAATTACAGGATAAAGTGGAATAATTAATTAAATAATATAAAATTTAATTAATTATAAGGTAGATTGGGATAATTAATCAAAATTTAGAATGCTAATTAATCAAGGATATGATATCAGAATTGGGGTGTCTACAGATAGGTTCTTGTGTAATGATGTGATTGTGTTGTGATAGGTTCTATGTGGATGATCTTATCTATAGTGGGAATAATTCAACATTATTTGTAGAGTTTGGAGTAGTCATGAATGTAGAATTTGAGATGATAGATTTGTAATAGATGCACTATTTTCTTGGTATAAAAGTATGATAGAATAAAATTGGAATATTTATGTCTTATAATAAATATGATTCAAATATTATACAGAAGTTATAGATGAAGAGTTACAAACCAATTGCAACACCCATTAAAACTGGCTAACTTAGATGTATCATATCCAATGGTTCACTTTATACAAACAAATGATTGGTAGATTGGTCTATTTCACTACTACTTGACAAAATATCACATATGTAGTGGGCTTGGCATCAAGGTTCATGTTAAAACCTAGGAAAACATATTGTAGTGAAGTTAAGAGAATTCTCAAATACATCAAAGGGGCATTGAGTTATGATCTTAGAGTTTAATATTATGAGAATAGTAGGTTGATTGCTTATATAGATTTGGATTGGATTAGATTTTATAGATGACCAAAAGTCTACTTTTGGTTACACTTTTAGTCTTGGTTCTACAACATTCTCTCTAAAGTCGAAGAAACAACCAATTGATCACTTTCTATAGTAGAGACAGTACAAATCTGCAACTTGAATAGCTTGCAAGAGAGTGGTTAAGATGACTACTAGAGGATTTGTACTAGATACACAATGGACCTACCTCATTGTATTGTGACAACAAGAATGTTAAACAAATAACATAATTCAATGTTTCATAATAGGCTCAAACATATTGAAATTCAATATCACTACATTAGAGAGTTGATCCAACTCAAACTGATCAAGATTGTGTACTATAACATAAAATATCAATAACAAATATTTTCACAAAACCTGAAACTCATGAAAAATTTCTAACACTCAAGATCTACTTCATATTCTTCCCCATTACTCAAGATAGATACTTCATATTCTTCTCCATTATGAGTGAGAATGACAACAATAATGCTCATTAAAATTAATGACTTAGAGGAGAGGATCCAGTAGTTGAGCACCCTAACTACAATCTTCTCAAAATCCTATTTGGAAATTTCAAATCACTCTCAATTTTTTACAGCAGCTTACTTGGCAAGTCCCTTGCTTATAACTAAGGTTTCAAGGCCACATCAACATGCTTTTTGTCAAGGTGTCCAAAAAGACCCCCAAAAATAGTGAGATTGATACTTGTGCAGTAAATCATGTTTTATTGGTGCACTAATGTGGCATCACATGATTTGTTGTTTTTTAGATCTAAGGAATGCATTTCATTCAATTATGGGTAGTCATCATCAACACTAACAACTTTAAAGTCACAACTATTGATCCAATATTGTTAAAAATATTGGGCATTAAATCAACAAATGCATGTTGAGGTATGGGCCCTCTACCGTATTTGACCTTTTCTTTTTCTTCATGTCATTTTGAAATATAAGGGAGAGGGACCGATCATGGTCATGGGACCAATCGTGGGTATAGTATTTGACATCTTGGGACCCGATTTTGGGTAATAAAAAATCCAATAAATTTACACTTAATATCCAACTGCAAAACACTTGAATCCATAAAGTACACAAACTGACCAATCATGTGATGCCACATCAGCATACCAATAATACATGACCTAGTGACCCACTATCGGTCGATGACACATTTTGGCTCTTTTTTTGTGGTTTTTGAAAAACAGTCCAAAAACATTGAAAAGCGTGTGCAAATTTTACCATAAAAAACGAGGGGTGTCAACTGAATTGTGAAGGGACGTGTGCGAAAAAAATAGTCAACTTGAATGCTGCTGACATGGACCCCTCACTCAACATCACCCTACCCATGACCGGTCCCTGTCCTTTAAATGATTATGATTGTGTGATAAAAGAGGTACTGCAACAGTGTGCAGAGAAAGTAGGTGCTTTGAGAAGTAGTGATGGAGGAAATGTGGTGAGCAATTAATTGTATTTATCAAAGAAGAATATCATACCAACATTGAAACCCGTATTCCTCTTGCTCTTGATTATTTCCTTTGTGGGTTCTTTATTTTTAAACTAGGTGTCAACATTATTCTTTATTTCAAAGCAGGCATCATCATTGTTCTTTATTTCAAAGCAGGTGTCAACTTGGAATATGGGCAACAAAGTTCCAACAGGTTTTTTCTTTTCTGAGTGGTGGGAGGGGAGAGGCAACGACATTAATAACATGTGGTGGAAGGGGAGTTGAGGTTTTATCTTCTGACAAGATGGCACAACTGCTAGTCAAACAGTTAAACCCGCTAATTTCATAATTTCTTAATGTTTAAAACCATCTACATCTGCTTTGATTTATAAGTCATTATGCTTCTTGTTTTGATTCAGAAAGTAATTTTCATATGGTCCTGCAAGATTACAAGTTCATTTTAATATTAATGTGAAAATGCAATTTAAAAAATTAGGGATTTTAAAAGAAAAGTAAGAAAGGAGTTAGATGAGAAGAACTGTTTGTTTGTTTATCGATAAATATATTATTTTTATTATAAGATATATAAAAAGATAATAAATCTTTAATAAATTAGTAAAAGGGAATTGTCATTTTTTTATTTTGAAAATTGTTGATTTTATGATAATTATCATTTTATTGTTATAATTTATATAATATATATAAAAATTTATGTGATATTTGGTAGTGTATTAAGCAGTATATGTTGTCGTGTATAACATGGTACAATATAATATGTATTCTCTATAACTCAATTGTTTACTCTATTACTATAATCTTGTATAACATATTAATCAACACTTGGGACCTTTAAGAACACATACAAGATCATTGTACAACAATTACTTAATTAAAAAAATTCTAAATAATGGCTCATTCTATCTATTTATCTTAGAATCAATCAATCCAACCATAATGGTCATAATATTAAACAAAAATCACTTCATATGTTCTCATATAAAGTGGATAAAAGAAGTCTAGATCAAAAAGGTTCTTAAGATATAAAATTATGTTTGGGGTATAAAAAGGAAGTGCAACAAAAGATCATTTCCTTGCTCATCACTTGCTCCCAACAATATTGTATGTCCTCATATAATATTAGTCTCTTTACTCTAGATAGGGATCATATTAGAAAGAAAAACAACTCTAAAATCAAAGGGATCAATATGGGATTCCTCTATACCATGAAAGTATCCTTGATTAATCTCAATCTACTTACAATATTTGGAAAATACTAAGATCAAAGAGCTCGAATTGATAACATTCCACAAGTCAAAATATGAGTACAATAGTATATCTATCAATATAAAATGAAGAGTGTTTAATCCAATGAGAAATTCTTGCTTATATAGGCAAGGTAGATGAGGTAGGAAGGTAAGACTTAACAATTGATTAACCCTCCAATAGTGTAACACTTGTGAGCTCACTTGACAAATGTGTGAACAAGTGGCAAGTATACATGCAATAGGTGTTTCAAGTGATGAGGACACATGTCTTAATGCTATAAAGTGAGACAAAAGCCTAAAATTCCCTTAGTAGAAACTTAAGCAACGTGAATAGGACTCTCCTAGATAAGTTAAAAGCTAACTAGTTTGATAGTCACTATTTACACCAACACTCCTTAAGTGCAACTTAGGGAATAATGTATGCACTAATTATGAGTTCCAACTACTAGACCATGTTAGGTACTCATGTACAAATTTCTCATAAAGTGGAGAAAAGGAGAAAAGCCAGTGGAAAATAAAAATCCTCTCCAAAAGAGACATGATGCAATAAAATAAAATGTACAAGTGAAGAAGATAAGTGATAGATGGAGGACTCATGATGACCTCCCAAGGACTACTTCTAGCATAAAGTACAATGGATGTTCCCCCATAGGAGAGAAAAGAGAGAAGGTCATGTGACCCCCCGCTCCCGACCCCACCCCCGCACGTCAAAAAATATGAAGTAATGAACTCCGTGTGAGGAAATGCTTCCTCCCAAAACTAATAATAAGAGAAGAGAAACCATGCAACCTCCCCTCAAAATGATGCTTGTAGTGCTAGTAGATACTTGACACTGGATGCTAAAGATAATCCACAATTGTTGAATAACATTTCTCCCCTTGGGAAGAAATAACACCACAAATGTGTGCAATATGACTTCCCATTCTAGATGGGAATATGCATAAAGTAAGATGAATGTCTCTGAATTCTATGCATGATCCAAAGATTGAACTGATGCCAATGATTCCTTTGAATTATGCTCAAAGGTCTTCAATCCAATGCTAATGTGTGACAAATGTTGATAAGATGGATTAGATACCATATATATGATTTAGGAACACGGACCATGGATGTATGGTGATAATTGGATTGATGAGAATCTAGTACTACTATAGATGATGTCAACATAGATGATGATTGAGTTGGATAGGTCAACTCATGATTATAAAAAATTAGATCAATAGATCATTAAGTATTAGCTAATAAAAGAAATCTTATCAAATCCTTAGTCTAAGGATGAAGGTGTGCCTTAAAGGATTGCTAAGCATAGGTGTGATATTCGCACCTTATTAAACAATATATAAGACAACAAAGATGGTGGCTTACATCAAATTGATCTCACTTGACAATATAAGGGAAACAATATATTTTCAACATAGTTTTTAGCATTTCCATCAACATATTTCAAGAACAAAGCATAAATGAAAACTGAGAAATTAAGCATGCGTGAAGTAAATGGGGAAGTGACCAATGGAAGACTTATTTGTATTCTAATTACCTCTTCTGAAATACAGATTATTTAGATGGAGGCAAATGTGAATAAGCAGCTATCGTAGCTTGTTGCCTTCTTATTTTAAGTACTGCTAATGAAAAAGGTAGAAAACAAATTAGCATCGAAGATTCGATCCTGGGTCGATGTTAAGTTGCTTGCAAAACTTTTTATAATAATTGACTCTGCTACTCACAGCTCCAGGATTTCCTCCATTACATTCCATACCATTAATGGCTCTAATTGTGGCTCCGAAGCCTTTCCCATTCGTTATTGCCTTATGACAGTTGCTATTCACCATCCAAAACCACACTGCTGTCTTAAATGAGATAGTGGAATCAGATGCCACAATATCTGGATTGTTCAACCCATCGAATTTCAAGTAGTTTCCTGCTGCTCCATAGTTATAGTTCCTATAATCAACATACATTAATCCTAGCTTAGCTACATTGTTACCATTTCACTGTGTAGAAAATGAAAATAATTATCACTCACCATGAGAGTTGGAGAGGGCCTCTACCATAATAACGCTTTCCAGTTTTGCAAGGGTATTGTTTGTTGGAAGAATCACAGTAGTCGCTGCCAGGATTTTGCTCTTCAATGTAGCAAAATGCTGAGATATTAAAAAAAAGGTGAGTAAATGACAATCTCCTGGACAGGCTTCCCACAGCTTACAGTTAGTATAAACTGTTCAATGATTAAAAAGAGTTTCAGAAAGGACAAGTATATGTGCAATGTATGTTTTACCTCCAGTCTCATGGGCAGCATTAGAAAAGAAGGCAGCCAATTCTCTCTTAT
Source organism: Sequoia sempervirens (assembly GCA_007258455.2). NCBI lineage: Eukaryota > Viridiplantae > Streptophyta > Pinopsida > Cupressales > Cupressaceae > Sequoia > Sequoia sempervirens. Next base: position 238,279 of record VDFB02260907.1, on the reverse strand, counting down.
TAACATCAGAAGACCCAGATGTTCCAAATCCTTTGAAAGCATTGGCAGCATTAATAAAAGCATTATAGTTATAAAAACCCTTTCCTTTACACCCACTGTCTGCTCCTCCAACTATAGAGTTAAAAACACCAGCAGTAACTATGGAACCCACATTTCCACCACCACCAGTAGGAGGAGAAGAATAACAAGGGCCTTGTTTACAACCTTCCCCACAGTAAGCATTGCCTGTTCCACAGTATCCATATTTACTGCAGCAGAGTCCACTGGAACACCCACAATTCTGACAAACTCCCTCACCCACTAATACTAATAATATAAGCATTAAAGATAATGAACAAGACGAGGGCATGTTGCTCTTATTGTTTGTCAGAGCCATGTTTTGATTTCCTTGGTGTTTCTCCTCCATCTGTTACCCCTATTTATAGTGGGATTTGTCTGCATCCCTATCTTACTGGTTGAAGAGGAGTGCTTTTTCAATGCTTTCTGGGATTGTGGCGTATCCTTCACGTATGTTTAGCCTTTAGGGTGAAGTCTATACTCCATAAACTATGTTCATATTCAGAGCACCCATTGCATTTATTGGGAGAAGGTTTTTATCAAACATTAAAGACTCTGAAGCTCAGATCATTCAGATAAACTTTGCTTGACTTGCATGAAAGTCCTTTTCAAAACAAAAATATTATATAAATGGTTTGTAGGGCTTTTTAGCATACTATACATATTATAATTCTAAAGATTTCCCATGTCACGTAATCCCAAGAATAGAGATGTTTGAAGTCCAAAAGACACTGGAAGACTTCTACTCAAAGAAGGGCGAGCATAAACCAACTCACATAAGTTAAAAGCCTTGGGCAATCAGATAATCCAAACAATAAATAGACAACGAATTGATAGTTTATTAAGTTTGATGTTAGCCTTCAACTGTCGACGTAAAAAGAGGAATCAAAATGTCAATCATGAATCAAAATGTGGTACTGTTTTGTTGTGTGCTCGCCTTGGAGATTTATGGTTGTTTTGAGGACTTGCCATCATGAAATGATAGTTGATATGTTTTGATAATTGTTTTGATTTTGTTTCATATAGATATATTATATGTATATATAGTGTGATTGTAGTAAGTAAATGATGTAATTAATAATATTGTAAGATTGAAGTTAATTAAAATATGAAAGATTAAATTTATTTGAATTATAAGTAGATTTTAAAGAATAATTTTATTTGGGTGGATAGGTATCTCAAATTAATATTCATCTTTTAATAATATATTGAAAATATTTATGCTAGTTTTTAAAAATATTAATCAATAAATTATGGTCTTGGGGACAATTCTCATTATACTAATATTTTGAAAAACAATGTCATCTTTACAATCATCCATCATAGAGGATGTGATATGAAACAAAACAAGTTCTTTGACATATCATAGAACAAAAGTTAACAAAAAGTTTTAACTCCTACTTGATTGTATTATTTTTAAAGAGCAATATCATACCCAAGCCAACCTATCCCCACACCCACACATTATTGTGTATAGTAATTATCAATAATGATTCCAAAGTCAACAACATCTAGCAGCACTAATCTTACTATGCTCTTGATATACCAATGACATGGTTACCCTTCCTTTAACAAGGTGCCTCTACATGGCCTTTTTGGATATACAAAAAGATCATCCATTGGGCCCATTATCACCCATCACCCACTAGGAGAGACATGTTAATCTATAAAAAACCTTGTCCAGGCATTGCAATCTATAATACTTCATTCATGACCCCAACATAAATCTTTTTGAACATAAATGTAGTCATTTTTTTCACACATTCTTTCTCTTCTCTTGCATTTAACATAGCTCCAACAAACATTGAAACACTGTCTATGAAACACATTCATACTAATTTAATTATGAAGATTAAAATATTGAAATATTTCTTATCAATAATTGTATACATTGAAGTTTTTATTTATTTCACATTAATTTTTATTTTAGAGATTGATGACAAAAAGTACAAAAAAGAGTTACAATATAAGGTGAAAGTACCAACCATCAGGAAATTCTAGTCTGAGAACAAACATCACTAACCAATTTGCAGAAACAATAAACTAACTAGCCTACAAACTAATACAATCTATACTCACAAATACCAAAAAATAATACTAGAGATTATACAATTGCTTGCAACAACAATTTTTTGGTTACTATCATTCTCACAGTAGTTGATATCATAAGTTCTAATTGCATGATCCACTTCATCTTTTAATTTAAGGTCTTTGACAATAGGCTCATAACTCGCTGGTCTTTTAGTATTTCTCCTCATTGCCACTTCTTTCTCTTTTTCAATATTGGAAACATTATTCTTCTCCATATAGTCTCTAAGTAACTACAACTCGTTCTCATCCAACTTGTCTTTGTCTTGTGGCCAAAAATGTGCACTAATGTAATCTATTTATTGTGAACTAAGTGTAAGAGAGGGGGACCAACCACATTCAAGGCCCCAGGTCATGGAGAGCCAAGACTAGAAGGTTACCCTAACTTACCTCACTCTAAAGGGGTGTCTTGAAATGAGGGACGAGAATGATGAGGACTACAAGATCCTTCAACCACTCTCCAAACCCAAAATCCAAAATGGGGCTAGGCAAGCTAATTTTTGGGTTCAACACTGCACCTCAGGTAGCTCTTTGCCCAAGGACAAAAGTGTGGATCCAGAATGACAGTGCAGCGTGCTGGCATCTCTCACATGTGTTGGCGTTTGTATGACCAGAGGACCAAAAATACAGTGGGAACTGCTAGAAAATGAGCTAACAACCTAGCTAGTGATTTCTAAGGGAACAAAACAGAACTATGAAGTAAGAGATATACAAGCGAATATGATAAAGTAAATATATTAAAGCTAGGGTAATAAAGATGATCTCACAAGAAAACCTGTTCGCCAGCTAGCTCCAAATGCATGTCCACCTACACACAAGAAAAAGGAAAATTGTTGGGGGCTGTATAGGGGCCTGCATCAATCAGATCCCCATTTTGGTGTTTCCACCTCCACGGACAGCCAAGATAGCCACGATAGAGAAAATTGTGATGAAGGAGAAGAGAAAGTAGAGAACACAATAAACACTACAAAACAGTAATGTCCTACTCAACTAAATCATAGAGGAGAGGAGTGAAATGCTTACCACCTCCACCAAGAGCTCACTAGCTAATGGAGGAGAAAAAGAGGACTCAAGCCCCTGCTGCAATGGTTTGTTCCACACTTGCTCTACAGAATTGATGGAGGGTTGTTGTTGCTGCTATGGAGTGTCAAAGTGCTTCTTGAGAGTGAAAATAAAAGCTGAGAATGCAAGAAGTGAATGCTAGAATGCTAGGGGAGTGCAAAAGAAGATCATGAAGAAGATGAAATGCATGAAGGAAGAGTGTTTTTGAAGGTGAGATGAGAGAAACTGCTAATTTTGGGTCAGTTGGTCGAAGAGGGACATTATAAACTTACCTCGATGGGAAGTGTAACACCCTTTCCAACTTCAAATGCAGGAATCTATTAGGGATGTAAGCACGTCGTGTGGACGTCTATGCACTGCACAGGTGTCCTCGATAGTTATTCTTCTACCAATGCAAAAGACAGATGCTAAGTGGAAGGAATTCAATAGGCTGATGTGGAATTTCGCCTTCGGATTTGGTTTTCTAAGGTGAGGAAGTGTAAAAGGGGAATTTGCGTAAGGGGTGCAAATTCATGAGTATACATTTTCCCCCACTTTAGTGAGCACAAATACTAATGAGTGCTTCAATCAAGTAGATCAAAAAGATAATAGAGTTAGAAACAAATACCTAAACCGTTGAGGAAGCAGACCATGATTTGGCGAACTCGAGAGTGCAGGACAAGCTAAGGACTCCATATCCCCACAAAACTATGAAGCTAAAGAATGAAAGTGTATTATAGGCTCGTAGACCTGCAAGGAGGCAACCCCCAAGATCTCTCACATGAAGGAATTCCTGAGAAGAAAGTGCCTCATAGGCTTGTAGACCTGCAAGGAAGGTGTCCTCCAAAATATCTCACATGAAGGATACCCAGAAAAGCACCTTACAAACCCACAGACTTGCACAAGGAAGCATCCCCTGAGATCTCTTACATGGAGGAAGCCGAGAAAGCACCCTACAAACTCGTAGACCTGTAGGGAGGGTGTCCTTAAAGATCTCTCGCATGAAGGAAACCCAAGAAAGCACCCTACAAACCTACAGACCTATAGGGAGGAATCCCCCAAGATCTCTCACATGGAGGAAACCCTTGAAGAAAAAATCTACAAACTCGTAGACCTGCAAGGGAGCAACCCCCAAGATCTCTCGCATGGAGAAAGCTCAAAAGAAACACCCTACAGACCTATAGACCTGTAGAGAGGTATCCCCCATGATCTCTTGCATGGAGGAAACCCATAGAAAGGGGACTCCGTAGAGTCAAAAAGTGGCTTCACAGGCGCACTCATAAAGTGACATGTTTACCAACAGATAGAACACATTAGAAAGCAGTCATGCAGGCAAGTAAGCAAACAATTGCACAGATTGCCAACAATTTGGAAAGATTTCAAAGGGGTCCCTCGGAACCCGGCGTAAAGAATGGGTCCACTCAAGGGCCTTGCTACTCGAATGTATGAAAGAGATGTTTCTTTCTCGAATCGATTCATCATCACGGAATCCTTTTGAAAGATGTTCACTTCATCAAGGAATTCAAAAGGAAGAAAATGTCCCCACGTGAGGGGAAGGTCCAAGCTGCTTTTGCCTTGAAGGAAGGTTCTCAAGCTCATTCTTTACGAACCCATGATGAAGGAAACATGTTCCATTAGGGTTTCAAGTTGAGAATGTGATTCTTGAAAAGAAGTTTGTGAATATTTTTGAGAAAAGATTCATTGGCAATGAATGCATTTTCTGAAAATCAAAGTATCATAGAAGTGGTGTTATAGCACATGAAAGGGAAAACTCAAGCAAAGAAGATAGAAAAATAAGAAAAGAGGAAAAGGGAAAAGAACATAAACACAAGGCACAAGGGTAACTTGATATTTCAAGGTCAGAACAGCTCATAAATATATAAGTATAATTTAATAGTATATAAAATGAACTGTCATCAACCCTCTACTATATTAGACCATTTACTGAAGAATGCATGAGAAGACAAAGTAAAAATGATGATACAAATAAAAGAAGGTTCACGACACAAAAACCACGCTTGTATCCAAGCACCAACAAGGGTGACAAGGTACGTCCAATCACACATAGCACAATCATAGGGGAACACATAACAACACACGCACATCTAATCTAAAGATAAAGAAGGGGCCTCCCCCTAACAAAGATCAACCAAGAGGTCATCCGCTTCCCACTCTAGATCATCGTAGGGGGAAGGAGGATGATCCTGCAGTGGTGGGATGTTAAGAGGAGGAGCGTCTGACCTTCCCACAATAAGGGCTAAGGAAGAGGGCCCCACAAGGTCCTCTCCACTAAGCTCTTGTGGAGCTAAGGTCAACGACTTTGCGAAGATTACTAACAAGGTCGGAACTTCATCCAAAGAGTTAAGCATGCACTTTACAAGAGTGCCATGTTTTACCTCAACGAATGGAGAAGGATATGTCAAAGATTCACTACTAGGCCCACTGAGTGATTTGAGAGCAATGACAAACTTAGGGGAAGCCGAGACTGGTTCCATCACTAGGACAAAATAAGTCAGTGTGGGACCTCTTTTTGAGGAAGGTGGGCTCCACTTGTGTCCTTTGTTGCTGGAAAGACCACTATCTACCTAGAAGAGAAAACCACAATAGATACGGGTAAGTGCACAAAGTTGAGTCCACGAAACATGGAAGTTTTTTCCTTAACCAAAAAATTGAAATCAGCGTTGAGAAAATGGGATCCCGATTTTTAAAAATTGGGATCCCATTCAGCTTCGGGATCCCAAGCTTGACACGGAACGGGATCCCACTTTTTAAAAATCAGGATCTCATTTCCCATAGGATCCTGAACCAATGGAAAAGGCATGGGATCTTGATTGCCATGAAACGGAATCCTGATTACTACGAAACGGGATCCCAATTTCTACAAATTGGGATCCCATTTTATAGTGCTATTTTTTTTTTTTTAAATAAACAGAGTTCACTGCACAGTAGATGGGACCCCGAGTACTGGTGACAACGACCCCCACAATCAGCTTCAGGTACCCGCCTACGTCCCATTTTTTTGCATTTTTCTATTTTTAATTGAAATTGTGAAGAAAATAAGTGAATTTAGCATGCTTTTTTTAATTTATTTCATGTTTTGAGCATTTTTTTAATTTTTATAGTAGAAATCAATAATTGTAAAAATAGACGATTGCAATGAAACCTGAAGGTTTTTTAATAAAAATGAAAAAATGAACCTTGAATTGTGTTTTACAAACAAAATTTAACTTTTGAAACCTAAATTGCTCGATTAAACCAAAAAAAAATGAATTTGAAAACCCTAATTGAAACAAAACAAACAAATTGCATTTCAAAACCCCTAGAAATTGAAAATGAAATTAAAAATTGTGCATTTAGGAACCCTAATCAAGCTTTTGGAACCTCAATTCAAATCAAACTAAAAAATGAATTTGAAAAACCCTAGTTTGAATTCAAGCAATTTACATTGTTAAAACCCTAAATTGAAATCAAACAAATCCTCATTTTGATTTTGAAAAACTAGGTAATTTCTAGCTCAAAAAAATCATTTGTACTAAGCTTAAATGTTTTAAATTTTTATTTGCTTTGTATGGAAAAAATCCATATATATTAAACTTTTTAGTTTCAATGTTAAATTATAATTAGATTAGAAAACAATATGTTAAAGAATAGTTAAAATTCATAAAGCTTATCTTGATGTTTGTTTGCAAATCTCTACTCAGCAAATTGTGAAATCTTAAGCTGCATAACGATTCCAATCGGCACTAACTTGCAAGTTCACTATGCCATGGGCCACCCAACCACCCTCACTTATGGCTAAACCCCAGACCCTAAACTGTAAAATCTTAAAACCCTCAACACTAAAGCATTTGAATTTTTGTCTTAGGACCTTTAAAACAAAATTTGGTTGCCTTAAAAAACTCTCTATTGTCACCATTTAGTAGAGCTTTTTGTAACGTTTTCACTTATTTGAACACATAATATAAAACCTTTTGGTTTCTACAAGTTTATGAAGAGTGGATGATCACTCTCTATGACAATTAGACATGATCATTAGGGTTCTAAATCATTGGAAGAAAACTTTATTCTATTATATCCACAAGATAGGAGAGTGTGAGTGAGAGTGCTATGGGTAAAGTTTCTTTCATTGGACATACCTAAAATTATGTAGGTTCAATGTCAAGAATGGGTCTATTTGGTATATTTATGAAAACTATTATGAATATCTAGAATGCGATAAAAGTATAATTATAGCAATTCCAATTGGAAACACTTAGGTACATATATATCATATGAAATTTAAAACTAGTAAGGTGTCTATTATATAGGAGAGGTTATAATACATGGAAAGAGGTTTGTATGGGAATATATGTATTAAGAAACACATACCACATGACCTCTATAGGATTTTTAAGATGTGATCCTAGATGATAATCCACCCATCCTCAATCATAATGGATTCTTTAGCAATTAAGAGAGATTCAATAACCATAAAATTACCTATATTTTGATACTATATAGATTTATGTGGAAGGATAGAAATGCATCAATAAGGAGACAAAGATGGAACCATTTAACACCTAGAAGGTACACCTATTACATGGGAAAGGGAGGAGGTACATGATGATAGGTTGGAGGAACTACATGCTATTATTACAATTTAGAGATAGGAGGATGATTCATATAAAATAAATATAATTAAATATTTATATTTTTTAATATATTATATTTAATAAATATTAATAAAATATAATATATTAAATAATATAAATATTCAATATCATAAAATATAATCTAAGATTAAGGACTAAGGATAGGTAATGTTACAATTCTACTTGGGTTTTAATGAGGATTAGCTTAAGATTCAATTAGGGTTTGTAGTAACAGTTGTGGGTTACAATTAGAATATATAATAAATATTAATATAATTATAATACAAATATAAATTAATTTTAAATATAACATAAAATACATACCATGATTTTAATATAATATAATATAGGAATACATTTAAGACAGGGTAAAAGGTTACACTTCAATTAAGTTTCAAATTAGGAGCCAATCCAATTAGGATATGGTTAGGTGGGGACTTACGAAGACTTATTATGGCTAGAGTATGGGTTACATTTCTAAGATTATTACATATTTTGGGTGGATATGTATAGATTGATTCATTTTTAACATGATACTTTTTTTTATTACAAGGGTAAACACTTTTGACCCAGAGTTAGATGGAACCAATGAGGCTATAGTATGACTAAATTTGGACCTCAGTAGACATCTAGATCCCCTTAAGCCATCCTATCACCCTAAATCGTAAATCGATTTCTTTAAGGGGTCCTAATATGACAATCTCTATGGGATCAAAGAGGCTCTTAAAATTCTGGTGAAGTTGCCCAAGGCAACCAAATTTTAACAATAATAAGATCGTGCAAGATTATAATATGAATGAGATTTCATGATCTAGGTTGGTCAGTTGAAACAAGAGTAGATCTCAATCAACTATTCCACAAGAAAATGTTCTTCACTAACTTGTAAGTTCATTAAATATTCCAAGGGGCACCAAAAATTTGCCCTAAGTTTTGTAAACCCTGAACCCTGAACTCTAAAATCTAAACCCTAAACACTAAACCATTCATTTTGTCCTACTCAACACCTTAAAGTGAAATTTGGTTGTCTTAGAAAAATCCACCATATTTCATTCCCTTATGCCATGTAATTTTGTCCTAGGATTTACTACATGTACATCTCCTTAAGTTATCCTATTACCCTAAACCCTGAACTCTAAAGTCTAAACCCTAAACCCTAAAGCCATCATTTTTTATTTAAAGGCTCTTAATGAAATTTGGTTGCCTTGGGCAACTTCACCAAATTTTATTCACTTGAGCCATGTTATTTTCTCCTAGGACCTCACTAGACGTAAATCCCCTTAAGCCATCCTGTCACCCTAAATCGTAATTCGATTTCTTAAGGGGATCAAAGAAGTTCTTAAAATTTGGTGATCAAAGTTGCCCAAGGCAACCAAATTTAACAATAATAAGATCCTGCAAGATTATAATATGAATGAGATATCATGATCTAGGTTGGTCAGTTGAAACAAGAGTAGATCTCAATCAACTATTCCACAAGAAAATGTTCTTCACTAACTTACAAGTTCATTAAATATTCCAAATTCTAAACCCTAAACCCTAAACTCTAAATTCTAAACCCTAAACACTAAACCATTCATTTTGTCCTACCCAGGATCTTAAAGTGAAATTTGATTGTCTTAGGAAAATCCATCAAATTTCATTCCCTTATGCCATGTAATTTTGTCCTAGGATCTTACTATATATCCCCTTAAGTTATCCTGTTACCCTAAACCCTAAACTCTAAAGTCTAAACCCTAAACCCTAAAGCCATCATTTTTTCTTAGGCTCTTAATGAAATATGGTTGCCTTAGGCAACTCCACCAAATTTCATTCGCTTATGCCATGTATTTTTTTCCTAGGATCTTACTACATGTAGATCCCCTTAAGCTATCCTATTATCGTAAACCCTAAACTCAAAATTCTAAACCCTAAAGCCATCATTTTTTCTTTAAAGGCTCTTAATGAAATTTGGTTGCCTTGGGAAACTTCACCAAATTTTATTCACTTGAGCCATGTCATTTTCTCCTAGGACCTCACTAGATGTAGATCCCCTTAAGCCATCCTGTCACCCTAAATCGTAATTCAATTTCTTAAGGGGTTCCAATATGACATTTCTTAAGGGGATCAAAGAAGTTCTTAAAATTTGGTGATCAAAGTTGCCCAAGGCCCAACCAAATTTAACAATAATAAGATCCTTCAAGATTATACAATATCAATAGTTAATTGTATTTTCATTCAAGTAACATGTGACTTAGACATATAAATGAGGCTTACATATAATTTTATCATTTTTATTCAATTATTTTATATTGAATGGTTTAAAGGTATTTCCTAACATGTATCTTACATCTTGAAATTACAAATCTAATGCAGGTTCACTCATATCTTAAAGATCACATGGATCCATTCAATAATATTCGCAATCCACCTCCACGCCATCCATCTCCAACACCTTCACCTCCACCCACTCCACCTCGTAACCCCCCACCTCCACCACCTGAAATCAATGAACATGCTCGTTTGCAAGCACAAATCAATGCTTCTACTAGAACCATCCAAGATCAAATCAACATTATTCAAAATGAAGAATGTGTCGCACCTCCTGTGAGGATGTTTGCATCTAGGATGCAAACCCTTGTTAATGTTATCAGGATATGGATGGACTGTGATGGGCATCAACAATGGCTAGAGGAGAGGAGAACTCCCCTGATTTGAAAAAGGAAACACAAAGAAATGAAGATCTATGAGATTACAATAGTTTATAAATTAAAACAATGGACTTAAATAGTTATGAATTTATAAATTTGGTTCCAAATGGATATTTTTAGTGACATGAATTTATGATTTTGGTTCTAGATGGATATTTTTAGTGACATGAATTTATGAATTTGGTGGAATTTATGAACTTATAATGAATAATAAATAAGTAAATACTTTTTATGACTATCTACAGATCATGATTTCTCCTGCTGAAAATTGTAATATATATGTGTGTGTGTGTTAGACATAAAATGAGCTTTTGTGAATGTTTCATGTGTATTGTTTAGTATGTATGTGCATGTATTAAAAATTTACATATATAGTTCTTAAATTTTGAAGTTTGTATGTATGTACATAGTTTAGTTTAATGATTTGTACGCATGAAAATTATGCATCATATTTTTTATTTTAAATGCACATGTACATACATTTAATTTTGAATTTTGTATGGACATGCTCTTGAGTTGAACTATCAATGTATATATATGTGCATTTCAATAAAATATATGATCTTAATATATATGTTGCTCATCCTATTTCAATTAAATATATGATCTTAATATATGTATGCACATGGACTATTTTGTATGATTTAATGCAGGTGCACATTTATATCGAGCATATCATGGATTATTTTAACATTAATGATATCATCAATCCACCACCTCAGCCACAGCCACATCCACCTCCCCCCCCCTCCACCTCCACCTCCCCTCCACCTCCCCGTCCCCGTCCCCGTCCCCCTCCACCTAATATGCCACATCTAGAACCTATCGCATCTAATGAGGCTCAATTGAAAGCATGAATAAATGATCAAGTTGCATCGTTACAAAATCAAATCAATGCTATGCAAAGTCAAGCATTGATTCCTCCACATGTGAGACGTTTTGCATCTGCAATGCAAAACGTTGTTGATGCCATCAGGATGATCGATTTTGATCTTGATAGGCATCAACAAGACAGAGAACAAATGAGACAATTTTATTCTAATGGTCTCTCTTACAAACAAATATTACACCTTAAAATAACGAAAGCCCATCTAGCCCCCTACTTTCTTGACCCCGTTACTCGACAACCCATTCCACCCAACAAATCTAGAATATCCATGAGGTAGTGTATACATCTGCAGATGAGTGCACATTTTTGGGATCGATGGTATATGGTTTTTGATAGTCCCCCACATGTTAATTCGGAGTGTCCATTGTATTTTTTGAGAAAAATCTATGTAGAGTTTGTTTTGGGGAAAAATCCCAATTATTTTGATTTTAGATAATTTCAGGGTGTTGGTGGTGGCATGCCAAAATAGAGATTAGGGGCAAGGGTTGATCCCCGACGCCCCGTGCATGCATAACCCCTTGTTGTTGCTCCTAGTCCTCCCATTCCTGCACCTGTACATCATCAAGCTTTGGTCTCAACATTAGGTTCCCTTAGTACACTCGCAGGAGACCTTGATCAGCATGCTTCTGCAATAGCGAGTGGGGAGCATAGAGACGATGATGATGATGATGGAGGATTTTTTTATGGAACTAGTCTGAGTACCGCTCCAGGAGTGTCAAGGTCTGTCCCCCATATATGTACTAGTTTGAAAATAAAAATAAAAATCATCAAGTATGCTATGGACCTGATCAGGCCACACCTAGTTCAGGTGGACAGGGAGATTCTAGTGGTTCATCTAGTCGCATCAGTTCATTTGTAGAGTTCCTCATAGCAGACCATCACCCTGAGGACACTACGACATAGGTATAAATATGCATCTAGATGTACGTTCATTTTATAAGAATTTTGATGGTTGTATATATCAAAGAAAAGTTTGCAATACATTTTAACAATCAAATTGTTTGGTGTACAGATGACACTAATGATACAAGGGCAATCATCTGTTCCACGAGTACATACATCGACACCGGTTGTACTCGGCAACCCTTATGGGGTATTTTGATTTCAATTTTTAAATTTATAATTGAATCACATATATGTTTTAAATATTTATGTTGGTTTAGGTGATTCAATCGGCATCCACGTCGATTCCTCCTGAGGGATTGTCAAGCACTCCTCCATTATCGGGCATCATAGATCAGGGGCAGGTACATTCATATTGTAAATTTGTTTAAAGTTTTCATTAGTATAGTTACAATTTTATGAGTTTTGAATTCACTAGATATATGAAACGCATGCATGTACAATTGTAAATATTATAAGCGTTAAATGTCTATGTACATGTATGTCTAGGTCGATACCACAATAAGAATGGGCATTGGGAAAACATTTGATGTTGCAGTTACTCGTGAGGCCACTAATTTCCAGGTTGTTTACAAAACTTTCTACACAAAATGTGCAAACTTGAATATATATATATATATATAAAAACCTAATTCAATTGTACATGCTTTAATTTTGATCTTGTAGGACTTTGTTAGTGCAATTTTTAGCCCTGACCCAGACATAGTTACACCACTAGGAGGACATGTAGAGCAAGTTCTAAATCAAATGGTAATTTAATTTTTTTATTATATTTAAAGTCAATTATAAATTTTAAATTAAATATATACATAATATGAGATTTTTACATATTATTTTTCTTTAATAGCATGAGACACATCTTGTAGTTGAGCATGTACAGACAGTTCCCTGAGTATATTTGCACAACCTCATAATACAGTACAATTAAAATATGATAAATTATAAATTAAATTAAATTAAAAAAAAAAATTGTAGAGTTGTACATCTAATTTTGAATTTATTTGTCTTGTTTATGTAGATTGATTTAGAGAATTTAGAGGTTGCTTCAGGTGCACCAGAGCATCCAGACGTAGATATGATGGTAATTTAATTTTATGATGGATTATAAATTAAATTGTCATTAAATCATTTTTTATTGTCTTACATCAGATTTCATCTTTCTCTTAAATACAGAGTGTTTCAGGTCATCCACATAGTCCACATGGTGTGAAGAGGTCTCTTGATTATAGAGACAGTACATGACCTAGAAACATGTGATTTTATGTGTTATATTTGTTTATTTCATGGACTATATTTCTTGTTTATCATGTACTCTGTTGGACTTTTTCATACTTTAATATATATTGGTTTCATGCACTTAATATGTTACACAAATTATGGACTTTATTATTGTTTGAAATTTTAATTTACACATGTACATTTATGCATTTTATGTTCATAGTCAAGACATTAACATAGGACATTAATGTGAAATTTAGTGATCTCATACATGGATTAATATAGGACATTTTAATATTTATACTTTGCAAATTTAGTGATTTCATACATGATATACATGATATGTACATTCAATAAATAGTGATAATTACTCAATGAACTTATTCAATTCACGTCAATCAATAATCAGTCAATAAATCATAATTTACAAACAAAAGCAATCTATTTATATACTAGAAAGGATAAAGTTTTAAGAAAAAAACAATACCATAGAAGATTAGAGAATAAAAGCATTAATAAATACTATAAATAATAACATCTAACACTAATTTATAAGTTGTCAAAACAAATAATGATATCTTAAGGTACCTAAAGGGGTCATAATAGAACGCCTTAAGGATGTCTTAAGGGCTATAATATGTCTTAAGGGGATGACTTATGTGGGTCTTAAGGGGATGTCTAAAGGGGTCATAATAGAACGTGTTAATTAAGGGGATGTCTTAAGGGGTCTTAAGGGGATGTCTAAAGGGGTCATAATAGAACGTCTTAAGGGGATGTCTTAAGGGGATGTCTAAAAGGGTCATAATAGAATGTCTTAAGGGGATGTGTTAAGGGGTCATAATATGCCTAGAGGGGATGTCTTAAGGGGTCTTAAGGGGGTGTCTTAAGGGGATGTATTAAGGGGTCATAATACGTCTTAAGGATATAATTAATTTAACAATAATGTATGCATTATATTTAGTGATTATACACATAGACATAAAGTTTCAAAGTAGGAAAACATTCACATTTAAGAAACAAAATATATAGAATATTGATTTGATACATAGAAGTACATAGAGTATGTTTAATTTTGTAAGTATGTATGCACATATATGCCATCTCAAAACAATGTTTACAAAATTTGGATATGCCATCTCAAGAACATCTCAAACTCGTGGCTAGAATGTAGTAGGTCTTCACACCACCTGATATCAAAAAGGTACAAGAAATATCAATAAAATCATCAAAACATACATATTTTAATTTATATAAAACTATCTATATGTACATAACTCAAGTACCTGCATTTAAAAGTATTCCACACATGTTTGTAGGTTGAATCCAGGCATCCTCTCCTTTTTGTTTCAAAGTATGAGATCAATTCAATGATGGCTTTAGGATAAAAAAAATGACAATAAATCAATTTTAACTATTAATTTCCAAGCAATATCAATATGTAATCAAAACATGTATTTAAATATAATTTAACTAATAATTACCTGTTTTTACCAAGTATTCCATGTTGTCTAGGTTGAATCTGCATGGACTAGATCCTTTTGTGATTATGCCTTAAGGATGTATAAAAGGACAATTTAAATCAATTTCATCTAATAACACACTTGACCAATGTCGAAACATGTATTTAATGTATTTAAAAGGACAAAATAAAACTAAAACTATATTTAATTGCATTTTTACTTATATTCCATCAGACCATCTACATCCTCTGCAATGCATCTATGATTGCCCCCATGCTCTTCCATAGAAACTGACCATAGCAATTTTTGAAGGTCTTCCACGACACCGCATTTAGTTTTATATATTTGTTGCCACCACCAAATGTGAATAATGCATAATCTTTTTATGTGTTTCATAGTCTTCAATGTAAAACCATTCTTTCTTCTTCTCAAGTATTTTCATAGCCAAGTGCCAACAACCACCACCAACTCTAATTGAAAACATGTCTGTCCATCATCAAATAAGTTCTCAAATTTTCTTAAGGGGATCAAAGACTTGTTCTAAAAAATTGCTTAAGGGGATCTAAAACTTGTTATCAAAATTTGCTTAAGGAGGTGTCTTAAGGGGATCACCATACCTGTTGGATAATGAAAGCCATCATCATCTTCTTGAGGTGTTATCAACTTATGTTTAGTTTCCACACAACGATCCAACCAATATTTTGTTTGCTCTTCATTCCCCTCAGGTGCAATAACAGCATACACATGTCTGCCAACAAATTTTGATTTAATAACTTGTGCATATCCATATAAATAATTTAGTATTACAAAATAACTTAATAAAGTGAAATAAAATGAAATAAATTGAATCAAAATTACCTTCTTGTACAAGGATTGAAACACAGTCATAATCTTTAGATGCAAACAATTGATCATTTTCTTCAATAGTTCTTTCATATTGATTATGTGCTTATGTAGGTGTCAACGATCTTTGCTCCCACTGTTCAACCCATTATGTATTTTCGCAAGCTTCCCAATCTTCTGAGATACAAAACTGGAAAAAACATGCAAGCTCCCTTGTCCAAATATTCCATGTGCTTTCTATCGCACTCCTAAATGAATGCCATTTAGTAGATCCACTAATTGTCTCACAATCAACTCTAGATACAATGTTCTCTTCTTCCACCAACCAAAAGAATCGATGAACTGTAGAGTAATCACTCGAACTAGGTGTAGATAATCTTCTATTACACCAATCCACAATCTCACGGCATCTTTTAAATTTTACCTAACTGAATTTTAATTGTTCCCTCTAGAGAGAATTAATTGTTCTCTAGAGAGAATTCTTTTGACACACGCACCACCTCCATCATGTTTTCCTTTACCATGCCCAGCTTCAAAAAAACTTCATATATGTTGGACATTAAGTTCCTTGTGAACCCTACTTAACCAATAGAACATTCTAGCATTTTTGAACAGCCCCATACAATTATCTGACCATATGAGGTGTTCTTTCATATGGATTCCTCTTTCTCTTAAATTTCTATAAAATATACTAAAACAATATTGAACAAACATAGCTACTTGCACTGAATTATAATATTGAGATTGAATTTACTCTTGCAGAGCGAGAGTATAATTCTCCGCAAAATCAACCACTGAAAGTATAGTACCAATTGGAAATGTGTTTCTACATGCGCGAAATTGGCCATCAATCCATCGAGCATGTTCAGAGTGCATGACATATTTTGGTACAATTTTATTATTAAATTCACTCATAAATGCATGCACACTAACTTTTTTTGTAACTAAATCACAACGCTTTCCTATTTTTCCATCTTTTAAAGAATAGTGAACATTCCTAAATCTTTTGGCATGCATGATTTAACATTCCGAGTCATTGATCAACACTTTCATGCAAACAAATTCTTAAAAATGAAATATTTCCACAATTAATGCATTGTCGAGAAATGCAAGGAACCTTAAAATAAAATAATTTATCATTAGATTTTCACAAAACAAACCTGAAATAAACTCTCTTATTGCTTCAGGTGGAATATCAATACCACAATCCTATATAATCATGTTAGAATGCAAGGTACAACATATATATCGAAAAACATCATAAAAATAACGAAATTGAACATGTATTTTACAACAACAAGATATTCTTTGCTTATTAATTTTTACATACCAGGGTTTACATTTTTCAAAAGACTGGCTGACAAATTTAATATTACTAGAGTAACAACTGAATTATACAAAGGAATTTTTCTATAAAATTAGGTTTGTGTTATCTAATAGGTGTTTTGGGTGAGGGATGTGAACTTTGGACCCCACCATATGAATTTTTAAAACATACCATTATTAGATGATACCCTATTATTATCATGCCAATATTTTTCAATCAAATATTTAATTTCAACATTCAATTTCATATCAGACCTTGGGAGTAGACCACTGAAACTCCAACATTGATTGATTGGATCATTTTTTATACTTTATCTTCTTTTTGCCGCTCTTAGCAATGTTTTGAAGTTTATTTTTTAAAATTTGCTAATGTTGCTTTTATTCTTTTTTATTCGAAGTTGCTTTATTAACTATAGCAGTTGTTATAGCTCTTCTTGTTGCGTTTTTATCTTTAGATCGACTATTTTTCCCAATAGATTGAATGGCACTAGCAACAGTAGACATAGCATGTTTTAATGATTGATCTTTTCTTTTTGGTTTAACATAAAAGCCTAACCTTTTCATTACTTTCCTCATTTTTTGCATTCTCATCAATTACATCATTAGTTGACATTGAAATTCAATTTTTTTACGATAAAAGAATTCGGTGTATATTCTATTCGCATGTGTTCTTATTTGCCTCCAAGAAATTTGATCAGGAAGATTATCTAAAACACCACTTCCAATTTAAAAAAAAGTATTTTCAATAAATTCAACATCAAATTCTAAATTTTCATCTTCATTTTCATCAACAAAAGATGGTTTTCATTTTTCATTTTCATCTTCATTTCCATTTTCGTTTCATCAAAATACAGGTTTTGTTTTCGACCTCGAAAATGATCATTTTTGATTTTTCATTTGCAACAAAAGGAATTTTTCTTTTTGTTTTCAACAAATTCTATAAAATTTTCATCTTTCTGAATATAGTCAATGTCAACATCATTAAGTCCAGCATCTTGTAAAACTTCTACATACAAATTTACCATTTCACTAACATGTGGATTTGAAGACATGCCTGGATTTGTGCATATTGAAATATTCTCCATAGCATTCAAAGAGGGATTTGAAGACATAGTAGGACTTGTTTGTATAATCATATTCTTCTCCAAATTGACTCCTTTCAAATTAGTTTCATCTACAACCATGGTATCCTCAATGTTTTCATCTTCAATAGTTGTTGAATTGGTTGATCCACCATCATTCATTGATTCCATTCTCATTCTTCTTTCTATTTGCCTTTGTCTCTCTTTTTCTCTATTTGCTTCAACTTCTTGAGGAGTCAATGTCTTCCTTCTCTTATTACGAGCTTTATCTCCCATAATTATAAAATTCTCAAGCACAAATGAATGTTAATAGTGAAATACTTCAAAACATTCAATCCAAATTGGAAGTTGAATACCTATTAGGACAAAATTCTTCCTCTTGGGTTCCTTAAAAAAAATAGAAAACTACTACAATTCCACTTTAAAAATTGTTTTCTTCATGCCTCCTTTGAAAAATTCAATCCATATTGCAAATTGAAAACCTTTTGTTCCTCCAAACAAGCACAAAAATAACACAATTCTACTTCAAAAATGGTGTAGATGATGCCCCATTTGATAAAATCAACTAAAAATCAAGTTCACCACCTGTAAATACAATCGCTTATGAAAAATAATTTACTTTTACTGCTCTCAACCGTACATGTGAAGTTGCAGACTTCACAGTAATTTTTTGCAATATATTTAAATAAAATAAACGGGATCCCGCTTCGTATAAACAGGATCCCGTTTATAAGAAGCGTGATCTCATTCTATAATTAGGATCCCATTCTTCGGCATTGAATGTGGGGGTCGTTGGGCAGGAAACGGGATCCCATTTCCTTTACAACAGTCTGAATATTTTAATATAGGGAACAGGATCCCGATTATAAGATGGGATCCCATTTATTAATAAACGGGATCCCGTTTTTTAAAAATTTGAATTTTTTTTTGCTTTGTGGTCTGGTTTTTGCCTAGGTTTTTGGTTCAGGAAAAGCATTGGAATTCCGAACCTAGGCCTTCAACCTAGTTTGACCTACAAGTTGAAGGTTCTAACAATTTCAAAGAAAAATACTAACTTTGGACATATGGTTGACGACCTTTTTTGCAGAATTTTCTGACAAAATTAAAACCCATTTTAGATGAAAGAATGCAGATTCTAAATATGTAATTTGTTTTGCAATTGGATTATTTTTTCTATTTTTCAATTAATTTCTAATAAAATTGGTCCATAAACTTTAAATATTAGGGTTTTTTACTATTTTAATAACTTTTGATCAACATAACATTTTGATAAACGGATTGCATGAGAACAAAATTCAAACAATTCTTTTCAATTTTAAAAAAAAATCAAAAAATGATAAGTTTAGGTCATCTTATGCATGTCGTACACGACGATTTTTCAAAATGACAAATTTTCCTAATAAAAATTTAACAAAAAATAAACATTCAATAAAAAATTACAAAAAAATATCAAGAACAAGCTTCAGTGAGTCATAAAAAATTTCCCAAAAGGATTTAGAAAAATTCGATAATTTAAGTCAAAATATGGATGTCGTACACGTGCATGGTATGGTAAAAAAAATGACTTTTAAATAGTGGTTTTTAGAAGTGCCTATTAAAAATCAATTTGTACAATCTAGGTATTGAAATAAATTACATATTTGGAAACTAGACTCCGAGCACTACATTTTATGAGTAGTGACTTTTTTAAAGATTTAATCTCTAAGTGCTTCAAATTTTAAGGTCAAATGTGTCAAATTCTAAAAATCAGGAAAAACACTTCCACTTTTTGGCCAAAAAGTGGACTCAACTTCTTGCACACACCCATACCACCGAAATTTTTTTCATATCTATGGGTTTTGGGAAAGGTGGGACATCTGAAAGGGACATCAATAGAGGAAGCTCCACCGAAGGAGCAATGAACACTTGCACCATTTTAGGTTTAGGCGCATTCGTACTCACAGCATAAGCTAGAAGCATTACGAAGCTAGATTGAACAGAAGCATAGGGGAGGAGAGAGGAGGACATGGAAAGAAGCCCTGATACAGGGGAAGTTGTCTCCTCTTCCTTCCTTTGTAAAGCAACCTACTCAGCCATGAGAGCCTTTCATCGGTGCTTGCGCTCATGCGCAAGGTGGTTACTATGAATCTTTGAACCAAAGGTTAGAGGTTGCAAAGGAATAGAAGGCCCCTACTCAGCCATTGGAGTGTCCAATACAACCACTTTCAGTGGAGGAACAGACTCTTGAATGGGAGCAGGAGGAATAGGTTGGGAAGCAACGGGGGGAGTCAGCTCAAGTTCCTCAGTAGCGGGCCTCTTCCCGTTTACTACTTTTGGAGCAAGAGCACTAGGAGGCCGTGGAGGCTAAGACATAGAGGTTTCCCCACAAGGACCTTTTCCTCTACCATATAAATATTACCAAGGTCCAAGCGACTTAGTAGGGAGGTCTAATATCCTAATCTTGGGTTTACACCAAGGATGGATCATCGGACTTAACGAGTAAAAGTCAGGCTTTCTCATCCAATAATCCTCCCAAGAAAGGGGAGCAGACGAGTTAGCCTGAGAGGAGGAAAGCTTCTCCTTCCCTTTTCAAGAAGAGGAGACAGCTGGCTACTATTCTTTAGGAAGAACCAATTTTGGATGTCCCTTAACCCCAGTCTTATAAGCTTTACATAGTTTTTGTAAAGTAAGTATGTTTTTGGAAGAAGCAGACCAACCAGGGCGGGCTAAAAATGATCTAATGAATATCCCCCACAGGACACCAAAAGCTGGTATCTAGTGTCATGCACTACATGCACAGCACCTTCATGGGAGAACTTTAGACATTTATGCATAATAGCAGCAATTACATTCATGGAAGCTAGCCAAGGTATGCCTAGCTTCATCTTGAACAAATCTAACTTTGGAATGACATCTAAAATCGTGTCAACAACCCTAGGTCCAACTAGGATGGAAAAAGTTATTGAGCCATATGGCTTCAGAAAAAGACCATCGTGTGTATGGATGGTAGATTTTGTTTCTTCGTACTATTTTCTATGTAGTGAGTTAAGCCACAATGTCTCTTTTGTAATAAAATTCACTCGACTCGCAGGGTCTATTAAGACTCCTATCACAATGTTTCCATTGAGGCGGGCAGGAATATAAAGGGGAGAGGGCTTGTTATTTAAGGGCAAGACCTGTGAAGTGAATGTCACATCCAAGGATCCGAGCACAAGTTGTGTG
The DNA here is from genome assembly GCA_007258455.2 of Sequoia sempervirens. Taxonomy (NCBI): domain Eukaryota; kingdom Viridiplantae; phylum Streptophyta; class Pinopsida; order Cupressales; family Cupressaceae; genus Sequoia; species Sequoia sempervirens. Next base: position 216,853 of record VDFB02260907.1, on the reverse strand, counting down.
GTAGAAGTAATTGTGACCATGTTAACATAGGCCTTGGGCTGAGTGATAGAATTGGTGGGATCGACAATCATGTTAGTAGAATGTGACAGAAACAGGTCTGTGTATATCTACAATTCACCATTCACTTTCACCACTAATTTATTTGTATTTTGTTTGCTTCCATCAAGGTGAATAGTACCATCCTCGATGTGGTCTTGTATCTCATGATGTACATGCATATAGTGTTCGGTATCATGTGCATTAACTTGATGGTACTGACAATAGGTATTTACATCATACCAACTAGGATAAGGTTCTTTAAGAGGTTTAGGGTTTAGCAAGGTTATGATCTTATCCTTCAACAAATTTTGCAAAATGGAAGAATAAGATTTTTCTAACTTTGTGAACTTTTGGTTGCGCTTGAGGTTGTTTCCATCCACAGTAGCTAATACATTCGCAACAGCCTTTCCTTTCCTAGAGATCAATACAATGGAATTTGCTTTAGAACGAGAGCATGAGGAGGATCCCCTAAACTGAACTATCATTTGTTAATACTCTCGTAGGGCTGCACATAAATACACGAAAGAAGGGTATTTCAAAAGAGAAAACTTCTCCTACCAAGGCCTTTGCAAGTTCCCTATGAATACCTTATGCACGTCAGAACCAGGCAGCGGATACAAGATTTGTGAGAAGAGCGCTTGATATCGTGTGATGAAGTCAGTAATCTTTTCATTATCACCTTGTTTGTATTGAACGAGATCTGGAAAGGTCATCTTTGACCTGATGTTAGCTCAGAATTATCATAAGAATTGGTTTACAAGTTGGTCAAATGAGAAAATGGAATTATCAAGCAAGGAGCAGTACCATCGAGTGTTGTATCCTTGAGAGATCGAGGGAATAGTTTTTCCATCAATGCGTCATGATGGAAGAAATTTGTGCACATAGCATTAAAGGAAGACACATGCATTTGTGGGTCCCCTTTTTCTACCATATTTTTCAAATTTAGGAATCTCCATTCCTTGAGGGAAGGGAGTGTTCAAAATTACAACCGACAATGAGTTATGCCAGAAGAAGGGTTGGAAGATAGACTGGGCAGCTCAGCTTGGGAGAGACTTTCCAACTGGCTCTGCATCTTACCCATATTCTAAAGAAGAGTGTTTAGAATAGGGTCACTAGAAGATATAGGGCCAAAGGAACCTCCTCCAAAACCACTGTCGGAGCCATCACCAGACCCAACGGTGTGACCTCTACCGAAACCACTACCAAAGCCACCGCCACTAGTAGGGCCTCTACCGAAACCACTTCCAAAGCCACCACCATGACCTCCACCAAAACCACTTCCTCCAGTACCACCCCCACTGTTGAAGCCACTGCCACTACCAAAGCCCCTACCGCTCATCTCGCCAAAGCCTCCACCACTAGAGGTGACAAGAGGGGTAAAGCTAAAACCTAAGTGGATCGTGTTTGCTTTGATAGTTTCAGGTCTCTCAAAGGTAGAGGGAATGCTAATCGAGGGTATGGCATCGACCATGTACACAGACATAGGAGGCATCGACATTCCTAGATGTCTCTCATGGTCTTCAAAAAGTGGCCCTTTGTATAATGTTAGGATTGTTCAGAGGAGCACATGCATCGATTATACTAGAGAGACTAGCCAAGATTTTTATGTTTGTTCAGTCTTTTCTCACCATATACTTTAGTTCGTTAATAACCCAGGTGGCCCTAGCCAACTTTAGGTCTCTTTCCAAGTGGTTTTCTAAGTCACCCAACCCTTTGCTAAGGGTGGAGATGTATTCTGAAGGAATGTGAACAACCTCATCCTCTTTAACCAATGATGGTGTGAGAGATGTAGGAGTGGGGACGTGGTCGGTCTCGTCAGAGAATTCTACCTTGACCCTTGACAAGTGCTCCTGTGTAGCGAGACCAATGGCAGATCTAGTGAAAAGGCCTATAGAGAACTAGTAGTGACCTTCATCCTCTCCATCGGAAGGTGTTGTACACTTCTCCTAACAATATACCCAGAGGTTGTGGACTAGGTTGTGATGCTCATAAACCTTTACAACACTCAAGGGCACAATGATCACAAGGTATAAGGGAAAAGCCTCAACACCAATGAATGAGTAGACGTTGATTCATGTTACCAAAAATGTAAGAGAGGGGGACCAACCACGTTCAAGGCCCCTAGTCACAGAGAGCCAAGAGAGAAAGGCTGCCCTAACTTACCTCACTCTAAAGGGATGTCTTGAAATGAGGGAGGAGAATGATAAGGATTATAAGGTCCTTCAATCACTCTGTAGACCCAAAATTTAGAATGGGGCTAGGCAAGCTAGTTTTCAGGTTCAACACTACACCCCAAGTAGCTCTTTACCCAATGACAAAAGTGCGGTTGTGGGACGACAGCGTGGCGCGCTAGAGTCTCTTAGGTGCGCTAGTGTCCATATGACTAGAGGACCAAAAATACAGTGGGAATTGCCAAAAAATGAGTTGATAGCCTAGCTAGTGATTTCTAAGGGAAAAAAACAAAACTATGAAGTAAGAGATATACAAGCGAATATGATAAAGTAAATATATTAAAGCTAGGGTGATAAAGATGATCTCACAAAAAATCTTGTTCGCCAGCTAGCTCCAAATGCACATCCACCTACACACAAGAAAGAGGAAAATTGTTGGGGGGTTGTATAGGGGTCTACCTCAATCAAACCCTCATTTTGGTGTTCCCACCTCTACAAACAGCCATGATAGAGAAAAGTGTGATAAAGGAGAAGAGAAAGTAGAAAACACAATAAACGCTACAAAACAGTAATGTGCTACTCAACCAAATTGTAGAGGAAAGGAGTGAAAATGCTTACCACCTCCACCAAGAGCTCACTAGCTAATGGAGGAGTGGTGCAGGAGCACCCAGGGTAACATTAGGAAATACTAGGCAATTTTGGAAGCCTAGGAAGAAATTTTGTGTCTTGTTACTTCAAGGTCATGTTGACCATTTAATTTTTGAGTTAGTGGTGTTAGAAGATGTTAGGAGAAAGGTAGAATAGTAGCATTTGGTAGATGGAAAGAGTTTCCCAATTTGTTTTCACTAGGAAACACTTGAATTTGTGAAATAAAGCCAAAATGTTGCAATTGTGCAATTTTGGCTTAAAAGGGTGGTTATGTCCGACCATGGAAGAAGGTAACCACTTATGAACCTTTAAAAGAGAAACCTCGAACTGGATTTGGGGTTGGAAAAAGCATTGTGTTACTTTGAGTTTACTGATCATATGAGAAAGCATTGAATTACTTGTAATTTCCTGGTTTTTGGTACTTAATTATGTGTTAATGAAGGGTTTCAGCTTTTGAGCAGTGTGTGGAATGTGTGGTTTCTGTTTTATAAGCTTTGTGCAGTTTCTGGTGGTGTGTTTCATCGTTGCATAGTTTTGTTCTTAGTAGTTTTGTTTCTTTTATTGCTGATCAGACCGGTTAGTTGCTAAACATGGAGTCTTAGACCTCTCTTTTCCACTGTACCTGGTGTGTATTCCATGGAGGAATGAAACTAAGCTCCATTCCTATACATATTCTAGGTTTAGAAGTTAGAAGGTGTCAAGGAAATATGGTGAAGATCTTTTCCTAGGCGAGCTGACAGTGCCCGGCTAGGAAAAGACAGTGCAAACCAAGCCCTAACGTTGTAGGGGTGTCATTTCATTAGCAACCCAAGGTGTGTGGGGAAAGCAAGAGTCCTTGAAAAGGTTTGGTAGGAAGGAAGAGTCTTCACCAATCTATTTCGTGGTTGAAAGAAGCAGACAGATCACTGTCTGGTCAAGGAAAGGCCTAAAAAGCCCTAATTCCAAAAAAATAGGGTTACGCATGTGTACAGCTTGTAAAGGTCCAAAACCTCAAAATTCCTTGAGAGGTTGGAAATTGAACCAGGGTCTCCAAGACAAGTTTGTGGTGATTCTTAGCAGGATTGAAGTTATAGCCTATTTTCTTGGGCTAGGAGGCCTAATAGGGGCTCAAGGCTAGTAGCCCTTCTTAAACCCTAGAATAGGGTTTTGGAGTGAGCGATGGAGAAAAGGTGATTGGAGGTGGATCAAGAACCCTTGTGAGGAGGTTTTGAGGACATAGAAGTAATCACACACCCCTGCATCAAGTTAGTGAAGCTTGTAGGAATAGCTAGTCTTTAGGAGGATTAAGGGCTAGGAGGGAATGTGAGGAAGAATGCCAAGATTGGCTTGGTTAGGAGCATGCAGATGATAGTAGGGTTGGCCAGGAGAACTAGGGGTGCCTAGTAAGCACTAGGACCTATAGGTTAAGAAGGTGGAGAGTGACACCAAAGGGTTTTCCAAGGGGAGACCTAGAGCATGGGACAGTGAGTGTCTCATCCAGCCCTACCCTATCAGATTGGTATCAAAGCAAGTTAAAGATTTGGGAAAGAGTAATATATGTCAGAGGTTGAGTCAAGTGATACTACCATCATGGTGACAAATGCACAATTGGCCAAGATGGTTGAAGAGCAGGAGGAAGATAATAGACAATTGAGGGAAAGGATAGCCCAGCTTGAACAAGCAGTGAGGACTGCACAATTTGAAGGAAGGATACCGAAGGAAGAAGAGGTTGCAAAGGAAGACAAGACCCCTGAACCTGACCCTGTCTTGAAAGAAGAGCCTTTCTTGAAGGCATTGAAGGCCTTGAGTGGAAAAGCACTTGAAGGCATACCATTATTTAGTGGGAAAATGGAAGTTCATCTAGTCATGGACTGGATAGAAGGAATGGAGAACCATTTTGAGTGTGATGGAGTCACTGAAGCACAGAAGGTAAAGGTGGAAAAATCAAGACTAAGAGGTTTTTCCTTGACATGGTGGAAATTCATTCAGACATAGAGGGAAAAAGAAGGTAGGCAGACTATCTCTACTTGGAAGGGAATGGTTGCCAAGATAAGAGAAGCATACATGCTAGATGACTATGAGATTCAGTTACACAAGAAGAGGCAAAGCTTAAGGCAAAGAGACCAAGATGTAAACACTTACACTGAGAAGTTTCAAAAACTTTGCATGAGGTCTAATGTGACAGAGGATGAGAGTCTCAAGGTGGCTAGATACCTTAATGGCTTGAAGTGGAACATTCAAGAGGAGATGGCTCTTTTAAGTCCTAAGAGTACACCAATGCTATCAGTTGGCCATACAGATTAAGGAAAGAAGCAAGAGGAAGCAAGATCAGTCTTCTAAGGGCAAAGGCAAAGGCAGAGATCAAAGAGGACAGCGTGGTGGCTACCAAGGTAGAGGCAATGACCAAAGAAACCAAGGAGAGTTTAAATCCACAGATCATGGAGGTGAAACATCTTCTAGAGGAGGATATAATAGAGGTAGAGGACCTCAAGGGGGTTCAAATAGAGGAAGAGGAGCAGGCAGGAGCAATTCATATTTTGCAAACATGAAGTGTTACCATTGTGGACAAGTAGGTCATCCTGCTTATAGGTGCCCGGAGAAAGCATCTTCATCAAGCAATGAGAAGAGAGTAGCTTATGCACAAGAGGACACCATGAGTCCTAAGTCATTTGAGGTCAGTCATATTGAATCTGAGGTAGGAGAGAATCTGATGTTCAACAGGGTTTTGATCAGACAACCGGTTAAAGAAGAACCAAAACAGAGGAGAGCTCTATTTAGAGTAAGGTGCAAGATACTTGGAAAAGTGTGCAAGGTCATAGTAGATTCAGGTTCAACAGATAATATAATCTCAGAGGAGGTAGTAATGAAACTGAAATTGGAGAAGGTACCCCATACTAACCCTTACAAGGTCACATGGCTAGACAAGGGACAAAGTGTTTTAGTAAATGAGCAAAGTGTTTTAGTAAATGAGCAAGTAACGGTGGAGTTTTCTATTGGATGGTACAAGGACAAGTTAATTTGTGATGTTTTACCCATGGATGCATGCCATCTACTATTGGGAAAACCATGGCAGTATGACAGAAGTGTCATATATGATGGGAAGGAGAATACTATCTTATTCAAGAAGGATGGGAAGACTTTTAAGTTGTAGTCACTATTAGAAGAATAAGAAGGACAATCAAAGACACCAAACATCATGTTGAGCAGTGGTAAAGAGTTCCTTAACAACCTACATCAGGGAAGTGAAGGATATGTGGTTGTGTTACAACCTAAAGAGGAAGATAAGGCTGAAAAGACAGTCCTACCGGAAGCAATCCAAAAGTTGCTTGATAGGTACAAGAGTATAGTCAGTGATGGTACACCTGCAACTCTACCACCAAAGAGAGCCATAAGTCATCAAATTGACTTCATACTTGGAGCCTCATTGCCTAAGAAAGCAGCATACAAACTTAAACCAGATTAGAATCTTGAGGTGGCTAGACAAGTGCAAGAATTGTTAGATAAAGGATTGATTCAAAAGAGCATCAGCCCATGTGCAGTACCAGTGGTTTTGGCAACAAAGAAGGGAGGTAAATGGAGGTTATGCACTGATTCTAGGGCGATAAATAGGATCACTATTAGGTATAGGTTCCCTATTCCCAGAATTGAAGACTTGATGGATTGTCTTGGAGGCGCTCAGTTCTTCACCAAGTTGAATCTTAAGAGTGGATACCATCAGATCAGAATTAAGGATGGTGATGAGTGGAAGACAGCATTTAAGACAAATGATGGGTTATATGAATGGAGAGTTATGCCATCTGGTCTCTCCAATGCCCCTAGCACATTCATAAGGCTCATGAATGAAGTGCTTAAGGACTTTATAGGTATATTTGTGGTAGTGTATCTTGATGACATCCTCATATATAGCAAGATAGCAGGAGAACATTTGAAACATGTGGAGTTGGTTCTTAGAAGGTTGCAAGAAGAGAAATTGGCAATCAATCTAGAGAAGTGTGAGTTCTTTAAGCAAGAGCTAATCTATTTGGGTTTTGTAGTGTCCAAAGGATCATTGAAGATGGATCCAAGCAAGGTGGAAGCCATCCTAAACTGGCCTACACCAACCACAAGGATAGAGGTAAGAATTTTTCATGGATTGGCTCAATTTTATAGAAATTCATAAGGAACTTTAGTGGCATATGTGCACCAGTCCTAGATACAATCAAAGGTGGTTTAAAAACTAAGTTTGTGTGGACTCAAGAAGCTGAGAAAGGGTTTGAGAAACTGAAACAAGAAGTGGCAACTCAACCTATTCTTTTGTTACCCAGTTTTGACAAGTTGTTCACTATTGAATGTGATGCAAGTAGAGTGGTAGTAGGAGGAGTGCTAAGTCAAGAGGGCAGGCCTATAGCCTTCTTTAGTGAGAAGCTCAATGAAGAAAAGAAGAAGTATTCAACCTATGAATTAGAACTTTATGCTTTGGTTCAGTCACTTAGGAAATGGAGGCATTATCTTCTACCCAAGGAGTTTGTAGTCTTTACTGACAATTAGGCACTCAGTTTTATCAACACTCAAGAGAAGTTGAGTAATAGGCATTTGAAATGGATGGAATACATCCAATATTTTACCTTCACCATCAAGCACAAGAAGGGACAGCTAAACAAAGTGGCAGATGCATTGAGCAAGAGATTGTTGACAGTGCAAGAGATACAGCTCAAGAGCATTGGCATAGAGAGTTTCAAGGATCTATATGGGGAAGATGAAGACTTTTCAAAGGTCTATAAGGTATGTTCTAATTTTGAAAACCATTTCCATAGCCAATACTCAGAGTACACATTGCAAAGTGGGTTATTGTTTAAGGGAAATCAATTATGTGTTCCAAGAGGGTCAATGAGGGAAAATCTGATTTAGGAAAAGCATAATGGCAGTCTTAGTGGACATTTTGGCATAAATAAGACTTTAGAACTAGTGCAAAGATTCTATTACTGGCCCAAGTTGGCGAGAGATGTTAGGAAGTATGTGGAAAAATGTGTTGTATGTATGAAAGCTAAGGGAGGATCTAGTAATGTTGGTTTATATGAACCCCTACCCATTCCTAACAGACCATGGGAGTGTGTGAGCATGGATTTTGTGGTAGGCCTTCCTAAGACCAAGACTAGTTTTGACAGTGTTTATGTAGTAGTGGACAGATTTAGCAAAATGAGTCATTTTATTCCTTGCAAAACTACTCATGATGCCAGCTACATAGCTCATCTTTTCTTCAAGGAAGTAGTAAGGATCCATGGATTTCCTTTGAGCATTGTTTGAGACAGGGATGTGAAGTTCATGAGTCACTTTTGGAAGACTTTATGGAGTAGATTGGGTACCAACATGTCTTTTGGATCAGCTTACCATCGTTAGACCGATGGTCAAACAGAGGTGGTTAACAGGGTGCTAGGTAACCTTCTAAGGTGCCTAACTAAAGAATATGGACAGACATGGGATATGGTTATCTCACAAGCTGAGTATGCTTATAATGATAGTGTAAACCGCACCACAGGGAAGAGTCCTTTTGAAATTGTGTATGGGATGCACCCAAGAGGGATATGTGAGCTCAGGGATCTTGGAGCTATGGAACATAGGAGTGGACATGCAGAAGACTTTAGTCAGACCATGAAAGATATTCAAGAGCAGGTGAAGAAGACAGTCACCGAGGCTACACAAAAATTGAAGGAGAAGGCAGATATGTCAAGGAAAGATGTGCAATTTCAAGTAGGGGACTATGTTATGGTCCACCTTAACAAATCAAGGTTGTAGAAGGGAATTTCAACCAATTTGCAGATGAAGAGAGTGGGTCCATGCAAGATATTGGCCAAGTATGGCAAGAATGCATACAAGGTGGAGTTACCTCCCAATCTAGGAATCTCACCAATTTTCAACATAGCTGATTTGATCAAGTATAAGGGAACAGTCAGTGATGAGGTTCAGAATAGTCAGGAGATCTTCAAGGACATTATTAATGTACCCCTACCTAATCAAGAGAAGCCTCAGGCAGAGCAGATCTTGGAGTCAAGAGTACAAAATTCTACAAGGAACAAGGTGTACATGGAGCACCTTATCAAGTGGAAGAACAAGCATGAATCAGAAGCCACATGGGTACATGAAGATCAGTTCAGGAAATTAGGTATTGACATGTCCTTGGTTCCTCCTTCCATTCCTTAGTGTTTGGGCTGAGAGGGGGAGAATGGTGCAGGGGCACCCAGGGTAACATTGGGAAATACTAGGCAATTTTGGAAGCCTAGGCAGAAATTTTGTGTCTTGTTACTTCAAGGTCATGTTGACCATTTAATTTTTGAGTTAGTGGTGTTAGAAGATGTTAGGAGAAAGGTATAATAGTAGCATTTGGTAGATGGAAAGATTTTCCCAATTTGTTTTCACTGGGAAACACTTGAATTTGTGAAATAAAGCCAAAATGTTGCAATTGTGCAATTTTGGCTTAAAAGGGTGGTTATGTCCGACCATGGAAGAAGGTAACCACTTATGAACCTTTAAAAGAGAAACCTCGAACTGGATTTGGGTTTGGAAAAAGTATTGTGTTACTTTGATTTTACTGATCATATGAGAAAGCATTGAATTACTTGTAATTTCCTAGTTTTTGGTACTTAATTGTGTGTTAATGAAGGGTTTCAGCTTTTGAGCAGTGTGTGGAACATTTGGTTTCTATTTTATAAGATTTTTGTGGTTTCTAGTGGTGTGTTTCATCGTTGCATAGTTTTGTTCTTAGTAGTTTTATTTCTTTTATTGCTGATCAGACCGGTTAGCTGCTAAACATGGAGTCTTAGACCTCTCTTTTCCACTACACCTGATGTGTAGTCCATGGGGGAATGAGACTAAGCTCCATGCCTGTACATACTCTAGGTTTAGAAGTTAGAAGTAGCATGGTGAAGATCTTTTCCTAGGCGAGCTGACAGTGCCCGACTAGGAAAAGACAGTGCAAACCAAGCCCTAACGTTGCAGGGGTGTCATTTCATTAGCAACCCAAGGTGTGTGGGGAAAGTAGGAGTCCTTGAAAAGGTTTGGCAGGAAGGAAGAGTCTTCACCAATCTATTTCGTGGTTGAAAGAAGCAGACAGATCACTGTTTGGTCAAGGAAAGGCCTAAAAAGCCCTAATTCCCCAAAAATAGGGTTACACATGTGTACGGCCTGTGAAGGTCCAAAACCTCAAAATTCCTTGAGAGGTTGGAAATTGAACCAGGGTCTCCAAGATAATTTTGTGGTGATTCTTATTAAGATTGAAGTTATAGCCTATTTTCTCGGGCTAAGAGGCCTAATAGGGGCTCAAGGCTAGTAGCCCTTCTTAAACCCTAGAATAGGGTTTTGGAGTGAGCGATGGAGAAAAGGTGATTGGAGGTGGATCAAGAACCCTTGTGATGAGGTTTTGAGGATATAGAAGTAATCGCACACCCCTACATCAAGTTAGTGAAGCTTGTAGGAATAGCTAGTCTTTAGGAGGATTAAGGGCTAGGAGGGAATGTGAGGAAGAACACCAAGATTGGCTTGGTTAGGAGCATGCAGATGATAGTAGGGTTGGCCAGGAGAACCAGGGGTGCCTAGTAAGCACTAGGACCTATAGGTTAAGAAGGTGGAGAGTGACACCAAAGGGTTTTCCAAGGGGAGACCCAGAGCATGGGACAGTGAGTGTCTCATCCAGCCCTACCCTATCAAGGAGAAAAAGAGGACTCAAGCCCTTGTTGTAATGGTTTGTTCCACACTTGCTCTACAGAGTTGATGGAGTGTTTTTGTTGCTGCTATGGAGTGCCAAAGTGTTGCTTGAGAGTGAAAATCAAAGCTAAGAATGCAAGAAGTGAATATTAGAATGCTTAGGGAGTGCAAAATAAGATCGTGAAGAAGATGAAATACATGAAGGAAGAGTGTTTTTGAAGGTGGTATGAGAGAAAATGTCATTTTCAGGTCGGTTGGTCGAAGAGGGACATTATAAACCGACCCCAATGGGAAGTGTAACGCCTCTACCAACGCAGAAATCTGTCAAGGATGTAAGTGTGCCGCACAAATGTCTACACACCGTGCGGGCATCCTCGACAGTATTTCTTCTACCAACGCAAAATATAGACTCCAAGTGGAAGGAAGTCGGCACTCTGATGTGGAATTTTTCCTTCGGATTTGGTTTTCTAAGGTGAGGAAGTGTAAATCAGGAATTTTCGTAAGGGGTGCAAATGTGTGCCTATACACTAAGGTGGGGCTCTCTTTCAATAGGATCATAAATATCTCCTTCAAAATATCCATGATCATTGAAACCTATATCATGATATTAAATAATATCATATAATAGTAAGAGTCTGTAAGTTGTCTTCTCTTACCTTGAAAAACCTCATTATTTCTTGCTTTTAGAAACATGACACAATACTTAACTAGTAAAGATAAACCAAAACGTGTTAAGCTCAATAGAGAAGTATTTAACATATTGAAATAATATATTTACCCAATGAAACCAATTCTTGTTAGCCCAACTCAAGCGATTTCCCAAAAAACAATCATAATTTAAAAGCAAAAGGACAGACAAAAAATAAATGCTTGAAGGTTTCAACTTCGTTACACATACTGCACATGTCAACAGGGAACCCAATATTATGGACCCTATTAAAAAAAGAAAGCTTCTTTAACACAAGCAACCATCTAAAAAAATTTTGGGGTTCAAAGACATTAAATCACATGTGGTTAAGAATAAAAGACAAATCACCGTCAAACCTCCTAAGCTTCCAGTTGTCATGGGTCTTGCTTAAAATTTCTCTCATTCCCACCAAAAAACCATAAAGCTTCTTTGAAGTTATTTTTCTAGCACAATGTTATCCGTCCAATAGATATTACCCAAAAATTTAGTATTATATTTTAAAAGAATATGGAATTTAAAAATAAAGAAAGCTTTCCTCAAAACTAAAAATGTTCTTCTCTGAGTGTCTAGAATAACAAATTACTATTTCAATATAGCTCAGTCTTTGGTTTTTCCTTTGTCAATAATATTGCAAAATTTATCCATACCTTTGGAGGTCCACAATATACTCAAGCAACCTTGAGTTAAGTTCAATGGCTTATTATTCCAATGTAAATTCTACCAAATAGATCTATAGGTAGCAAGAAAATTATTAGTTCTGGAAAAAGCATCCTCAGTTTTAAGAAGATGGTTAACACTTTCCTAGGCCCTCTATATATTGCCAATGGAGAAACATCAAATTTTCCAAAAAAAATCATGAGGATGTAGAGAATTCCAACTTTTCCCCTTCCTAGGCTTAGACATAGCTATATTGTTTCTAACCAAAAATTTCCATAGTTCATCTCCATTGAAGGATTTAATAATCTATTTGGCAACCAAAAAATACCTTGAAATTTAAGGTCTTTAAGACCAAGCCCCCTTAATTGCTCAAGAAAGCAACACCAACACCAACTGACAACATGTATTTTCCCCTTTACCATCTGACCAGAAAATATATCTTACCAAAGTTATAGTGTATTTACAAGATTTTATAGATCTAACAATTTTTTCCTTGGAAATGCTCTTACTAAGTGAAAGGTTGAAAAATTTCGCTCTATGGTTTAGGACATAGAATGTTTAACAAATTTTCTATACATTTCATTCAAGAAAACCCTAGAGATCTCAATCCAAGGGTGGAATGAGGAAAAGTGATCTACTAGGAGGGTTTCCAAGGGTGTGATTAAAGGCTAAAGAGGGGTTCACCACCAAGCTAGGGCTTTGAAACACAAGAGAAGAATGTAACATGCAAAACCTAACTAGATGACGTAGGAAATGAAATTGAAAATCAGGATAAAACTAAGAATGAATAGAGGTACACTTGGAAGAGAGATGAGGTTAAAACAAGCTCCAAAACCCTGAAATTCTATTGTTTGATGCCCATTGGGACTAATACGCCAGTTTGGGGATTTAGTCCCAAACTAGGGTTTTTGTGCTGAAACTAGAATCTTACAGGGATAGATTTGAATCTCCTGATATCTAGAAAAAGGCAGTACTAGGAATCATATGCCACAAATGATGATTTAGTCCCAGTATTAGGGTTTGGCTGAAATTATGGTATTCTCTGGTGATTTCCTATAGCTTTCTTCCTACCAAATCTCTAAGTCTAAAACCCTAAATTCTAGTTTGTAGGTGACTTTCCATAATCTTGCAATGTATGTGACAATTTGGATAACTTTCTTCAATCTTGCAACTTTATCTTCGAAGGATCTTCAAGCTCCAAAACACCTAGATCTGCAATCACAAGCAGAGAGAGAAAAACTTGTTGATTATTAGGGAATATGGGTTTTCCTTGGTCAAACCCCATTTAGGTAATTAAACCTTGTGATGAAACAACGAAACATGAACATGAGACATGAAATATGAAACATGAACAATGATAACTTGGATGATTTCTTGAAATGTAGGTATGTAATCTAACATGAGGTGGCCATGAAGAATGTAGATCTTGATCTTGAATTAGATGTTGAACAATGCTTAATCTTGGATCTTGAATGCTACATCACAACACTAGCTCAACAACATGCTTGATGCATTATTCCTTGGACATTATGATGGATCTTGAATTGTTGCAACAAATAGTGAAGAAATCTTCCCTTGAATGCTTTAGAAATGATCTTGTAAACTCTCTTGACAATCTTGTGAAGTCTTATGATGCTTGATTCTTGATTTCTATGTTTACATTATGATTGCTTAGGTGAAATAATGATTTGAAACCTTGTTTATATAGGCATTCCATCTAACTTACCATTTATTAGATCCCAAATGCCAACATTCATGAAATTTGAATCCAAAACCCTAATTTCCCACTCAAAACCCTATAAAAGGGGGAAAATGGAAATCATACACCACAAGTGGCATATAGGTCCCATTTGGGTGGGACTCATACGCCCAAGGTGGTGTATGGGTCCCACCAGGCCTTTTTAGGCAAGGGAAATGTTGAGGAGTTAAGATATTAGGTGTATTTATTAATTATGTCGAGATCTCGATTGAAATAAGCCTCAGGATACATAATAAAGGGTCTCAAGGGCCTATTAATGATGATATGAAGGTGTAAATAATTACACTTTACTATATTAAATTAAGGAAAAAATAGATCTATTTAACTTAAAAGGGCCCTAAACCTAATGTGAATGTGTAAAAAACATTACAACACTAGATCAAGGAAACATTAGGTCCATTTCATGTTAATAATTCCCAAATTAGGTGTGAAAATGTAAAGGACGACATTTTTCTACACTACATTTAGCCCCCACTTTAGTGAGAGGACCTGAACTTGCTTCAAGCTCATACTAAAGTAGACATTCAAGAGGGGTCCATGTGTACTAATGTGGATGGTCTAGGATGACAAAGATCAAGGTGGTGGTCAAGCCCTTAGGATCCAAGATCCTACGTCAAACCAACATAAGCACAAAGGACACACATAAGGTGTATGATATGCAGAAAAACAAGATACACAAACATTCAATGTCATGAACATGAAGATGAAAGAAAAAGAATGAAAAAGTGGATCAAGCTTCAACCATTTTTCCCACACATTGTGGATTAGATCTAAGCTATTTGTCCAAAAATTCATGCTTACTCTAAGGCAATGGAACTTCAAGTTGTTCATTGGGTGAGTATCCAAAAGGGGTGGCTTACAAGTGGAACACATGTGTCCACTATGCAAACCAAACGCATGCTCACAAGGGCTAGCGGAACCTGAAGCCATCCACTAGGTGAGCCCCCAGAGAGGTGAGACACATATGCACATGGCCGGTATATGCCCACACACACAAGAAAGTGGCTATGGGAAATTCACGCCTCAGTTTGGCTCCCATACGTACAACCATACCAAAGCTATACCTCTTGATAACTTTGATAAGACACCACACAACAATGAACTTTGAGCTTTCTGAGGTAAGTAAAGCTTCGTATGCTTGAGACTCATGAACAAACAAGATGACACCATAGGCAAGCAAAGTGTATTATGCAAGGTGGCCATATAACAGTTTTTGTAAATGCAAAAATAGTGTAAGGTACGTTCAAAGGGATTTTTCTTAGTTAATGTAAGGTCTATTCTTAGGGAACATCATTCCTAATGTCTCCAAGAGAGGACAAGTCAAAGAAATATCATGCTCTTGTAGGAAATCAAATCCAATGACACCACCAAGAAAAGAACACATCACAAGAATAAACAAAATCACACAGTGAAACATGAGAGTCAATGCATGCCCCCACTTTAAAGCAGTTGCTAACACCATTGCTATGAGAAATTGCTTTAAAGTAGAACAAGACATGAGGGCTTATCCAAAAATCCCTATTCTAAGTCATATGTTCTCGAATGAAACTACATTATGAATAAGTATGTCACATACGAGCCAACTTAAGGCATGTCTTCAACATCCCAAGCTTGCTCCTATATATACATGGAAGGTGATCAACTAGCCAAAAGAGACAATGACAAGTTCCATATGAGGACAAGGCTATCTAACCCGTTGCCCCCACTTAGTGCAGGACAAGGATGAGCCGAATAGGATGAAAATAAGTATCAATTAGAGGAACTAGGTGCTTCAACACAAAGAAGAGCACCACACTCCTTAAGATGTTGAATTTTTTTACCCAAAGCCTTACATTCATTAGTAGAATGACCATGGATTCTATGATATGTGCAAAACTAACTCTTGTAGTAAAAATTCTTTCATGTTCTTGGAGGGAGGGATACCAAATGATCTTGGAGGAATCTCGACAAGATACTCTCTTGATCAATAGTAGAGGATGTTCCTTTATTTGCACAAGATGTCATACACACACTAAATGATAAGGCCTTAGATGAAAATGGAGATAAAGGTGGTAAACCTAGATCCTTCTTGAAAGAGTATGGTATATACTTCACTTGTTCTTTATCATTTTGCTTCGTGTTTTCATTTTATCCATGTTTAGGAGGGATTTTGTATCCAAGACCATAACAATCTTTCAATTCGGATGAAGGGGGTTCATGCTTTAAGAAGGATTGGCTTCTTCATGAGGACACAAATCCTTTTTAGGTTTCTTAAAGTTATGCATCGTCCTCTTATGAGGGATGAGAGTTAAACAGCCCCCATCACCACCATGAGGTAATGTTGTTGACGTAGAACCAAGTTGATAAAATGGAACACAAGGTTGTTTTGGTTTAGATTGTGAGACTTTGTACTCTCCCATAAAGGAGGGCATAAAATCTAATGAACCCCAATAGTCACTAGAACTTGTGTCTGAAAATGAATCGTTTGTATATATGACTCTTTGGACTTTGAGGCTGAGATTTTGGATTCTTTATTGAAATGAGGTGTAAAATATAACGACCCTCAATTATCACTAAAGAGTTTTGTTGTAGTTGAAAGACCATTAGGATTAACATCAACTTGTATAGGTTCAACTTTTGATTTTGGAATGAAAGCATTAGGGGAGTTGGGAGTGTTGTGATTGTATAATTTATAGCTTTGTTCATATGCTTCAACTATGTATATCTTTTTGTATTCAAATTTCATCACACGGTGAAGAGTAGATGGGACTCCTTTCATAGCATGAATCCATTGTCTCCCTAGGAGAAGATTGTATGAAAAAGGTCTTGGCATGATATGGATAGGGGTAGGCAACACTAGAGGTCTGACCTCAATAGGTAATGTGATCATTCCTAGTGGTTGCCTATTAACATTGTCAAAGCCATAAATACTAACATCATTAAGTTGAATAAGCCTCTTTTCCACGCCAATTTTGTCTAGGGGGGCAATGCTACAAACATAAGACCTACTCCATTGTCTATGAGAGTGTGCCTAACTATGGTTTCATTAGTGATCACCTTTATCATCAAGGCTTCACTTTTGTTTTGAATCTCAAGTGAGGGTAATTCATGTTTAGGGAATGTGATTTCTAATTGTGTGACTTGCATGTGATCAAAGGAGGATGTACATCATTTAATTTCATAGAAGATTGAATCTCCTCCTACTTCATTTGCAATATTTCTTAGAATAACCAATTGTATGTAGGTGATATTTGAATAAGATTCCACAAGGATACATTAGCAGGAGTCTTTTTAAGGTCTTCAACTACATTATGTAAAGGCAAGCGATGAGCATTAGGAAAAATATATTGAGGCAATGGTAATGAAGCAGGAGTGGTTTGTGGTTGCCTACATGTTTGAGCAACTATACTATAACTTGGTCACTAAAAAACATTGTTACTATCAAGTTGCATTATATAATTCAAGAGATCTCTTATTTTCTTTTTATGCGGTTCACTAATGGGAGGTGACTTAGGAGCTTCGCTAATTAAAGGAGATCCAATTTAGGTCATCATAACCTCAACAAACTTGTCCTTATTTTCATGATCTCTTAGTGAAGGGGAGTCTAATGCCACTTCATCATCTTCATTTAAGGAAGTCTCATTACTAGTGTTTGAAAGACATGTGTCAATGTTCACATTTTCTTGCACCATGATATCCTCCCTAGGAGGAGAGTTTTTAGGAGAACTAAAAGTTATATGTTCATGATATTCAAATGTTGGTTCTTCTAAAATGACTTCATCACAAGTAAGGGAGTTATCAATAGTTGGACTGTCTTGCTTATCAATGATGGCATTCTCTTGTTCAATAATGTTTTCCCTAGGAGAAGAGAGGCACATAATATTCTCATGACTTTCATCAATTGGATTTTCTAATATCAAAGTATCTTCTTCACAACTAGGTGAAAACTTGGATAACTTTCTTCAATCTTGCAATTTTGTCATCAAAGGATCTTCAAGCTCCAAAACACCTAGATCTATAATCACACATGTAGAGAGAGAAAAACTTGTTGATTTTTAGGGAATAGGGGTTTTCCTTGGTCAAACCCCATTTAGGTACTTAAACCTTGTGATGAAATAATGAAAGATGAACATGAGACATGAAATATGAAACATGAACAATGATACCTTGGATGATGTCTTGAAATGTAGGTCTGTAATCTAACATTAGGTGGTCATGAAGAATGTAGATCTTGATCTTGAATTAGATGTTGAATAATGCTTAATCTGGGATCTTGAATGCTACATCACAACACTAGATCAACAACATGCTTGATACATTATGCCTTGGGCATGATGATGGATCTTGAATTGCTGCAAAAAATAGTGAAGAAATCTACCCATGAATGCTTTAGAAATGATCTTGTAAACTCTCTTGACATTCTTTTGAAGTCTTATGATGATTGATTCTTGATTTCTATGTTGATATTATGATTGTTTAGGTGAAATAATGATTTGAAATTTTTTTTATATAGGCATTCCATCTAACTTATCGTTTATTAGATCCCAAATACCAACATTCATGAAATTTGAATCCAAAACCCTGATTTCTTGCTCAAAACCCTAGAAAAGGGGCCAAATGAGACTCATACACCATAAGTGGTGTATAGCTCCCATCTAGGTGGGACTCATATGCCCAAGGTGGTGTATGGGTACCACCAGGCATTTTTAGGTAGGGGAAATGTCAGAGAGTTAAGATATTAGGTGTATTTGTTGATTATGTCAGGATCTCAGTTGAAATAAGCCTCGAGATACATAATAAAGGGTCTTAGGGGCCTATTAATGATGATATGAAGGTTATAAATGCAAGAGGGCCCAAATCTCAATGTGAAGGTGTAAATAAATACGCTTTACAACATTAAATTAAGGAAAAATTAGATCTATTTAACTTAAAAGGGCCCTAAACCTAATGTGAACGTGTAAAACACATTACAACACTAGATCAAGGAAACATTAGCTCCATTTTAATGTTAACCATTCCAAAATTAAGTGTGAAAATGTAAAGGATGACATTTTTCTACACTACACTAAACTCATTTATGCCATCCTTCTCCAACTTGGTCAAGATAATTCTCTTACAAAAATTACTTTATTCAACACTTTATATTTTTATCTTCCATGGACAACAAGTTCTTGTAGAATTTTTAAAAAGCTTCTTCCATATTTTTGGGACCATTAGTCAATTTCTCCCCCACCAAAATGGGCCCAATTTTATCCTTGTTGTGTTTTTTATTTTAAAATATTAAATAAATATTTATTCGCTTTGTCCCCCTCTCTAAGCCAAGTAAGTATGGCTCTAATCTTGGTTCCTATAAATTTAATATTTTTTAAGTATCTTATTTGGTGATTGATCTCTATTAACTCATTATGAAAAAATTTAATGAGGTTTTCATGTTGCATCTTGTACTCCACATCCAACAATTTCTCCACAAGTCTATTATCTCTTTTCCTCCTATGTAATACCTTTTTCCACACTTCCTTCCAATTCATAGTCATTTTTTCTCATATGTCAATAGTAGAGTCATAGAAGAAGTGATCCTTGATCATTTTCACAATATAAATGCATGTCATGTTGTCTTTATCTTTTAATAAAGAAGTGATTAACTTGAATAACTGATTTTTCTTACAAGAGTTAATATTCTTGTTTCCTTTAATGTCAAACTAGGTTTCAATAGGGGAGTGATCTGACATCATATATGGAATCACTTGAATTGGGTATTTATTGGCCTCCTCTTTAAATTCAAAGTAATCAACATTACCATAAAATATGTTCAATATAGAAAATAATCTCTTTCCTCGTCTCTAATTATTGCTCCAAGTAAACCAAATTCATTTCCTATTGGGTGATCCCACGATACTGGTTTACATTTTTTGGCCAAACTAGACACTGAAATATTTTTTTCTAACTAAATCTTCACTTTCGGGCACCTATAGCGGCTAAACCGTGAAGAATTTGAAGATGATGCAAACTAGTGATTTTTCACATTTTTTGTTTGTAGATTCTAAATATATTTTTTTCAAAAAATTTGGAATCAGATTGCACTTCTTTTTCCATCTATTTTGAAAACTAGTTTTTTTCAGTAAACAACATTTTTAAGGAGTGACCCTCACCGTATAACGCATAACTTTTTTTCCATGAAGGATAAAATTCTATTTTTTCGAATTTAGATTTGTAACTACGATATCTAGTGCTTCCAATTGGTTGGATAGTTTTTTATTGAATATTTTTTCCTTAATAAAGTTTCAAAGTCAAACCAATTACAATTTAGACATAGGCAGACCGTATAACGCATAACTTTTTTCGTATGTACCGAAATTCAATTTTTATTTTTTTTTGTATCAAGGAATTCAATATCTGGTGCACTCATATTTTTCAAAAAATAAATTGATAATTTTCTATTTTTCCACATGTGCAGAATAGAGAGCTTGATTTTCGATGAAAAACCTACATTTAATAAAACTAAAAAAACAAATACATAATAAAACCAAAACATATTAAAATTATATTCATTGGATAGCTTTTTCCGAGGACTACCATCATCCAGTTGGGTTTGTGAAGTCTCCTCCATTTTCATCCTCAACCCAAGCTTCGAAATGCAAAATTCTGGACTTTTTTGGTGCTAGAGGGTGAAAAGGAGGGTTCGGGCAAACCAGGGGGGTTCGAGTGAACCCCCTTTCAAAACATGTTTTCTTTGTGTTTTTTTGGCGGGAATGGATGGACCTGGAATTTAATTGGTTTGCTCAAACCAAGGTTCATTTGAACCCTTTTTAGGTTCACTCAAACAAAAGGGTTCATTTGAACCCCAAAAACCAAAATTTTTTGCATGGGGTCATTTTTTGCAACTTTTCCTTCCTCACTCAAATTGTAAACCACTTTTGTGGGTTTACCCTATTTTTCTTTTTCATTTCAATAGGATCCCTAATGTTGAACATTATTTTCATTTTGGACTAGAAAAATAGATGGCTTCTTTACCACCTTCTTTATCCTCTTTATACTTCACCATGTTAAAATCTCCCATTAAAATCTAGGGAATTTTAGGGAGGTGATGTACCATTAGTTTCACATTATTCTTCTATATTATAATTGTTTGATGCATAAACAAAGAAATATACCAAATTCAACTCCATCTTTATTCAAGATGACCCACGCCATCCTATTATAGGGGAAACCTCATATCTAACCATTGACAAAGCTCATGAGTCATTAATAAGGATGGAGACACATCCCTTACCTCTATCATTCTTAGTAGAAAAAAGAGATAGAATTTCTACATATAAAACTTAGAATATGGTCCAACTAAAAACCAACAACTTTTACCTCTTAAAGACATAGAATATCCAAGTTGGATTTCCTAGTATAGAAAGACCTGAGGAGGTACTTCCTATCAATTGATTCCAAGACCCTAATGTTCCAACTTACACAATACAAAATCATTTAGAGGAAGAGGGAGAAGCACTCTACTTTTGATTTTTATACAATCTATCAAAATGCATTGGCATTTTTTCTTATTTGACCTTCTTAATATTGTTTATGTCCCCTCGTCCCCCACCTCCTATTTTCAAGGCTTCCTTTTTTATTATCTTTCGCGAGGAATTTATCACCCTAGTCTCCATCCTATTTTAAAAAGAGGGGATTATCATTCTTTATCACTATTCACTAACTTTATGAATTGAGGTATTGAATTTTTTCATTATTTACTACCTCCATGGCTCCATTTGTTTTGTGTAGTATCTATGAGGACTTGGAGGCTTTATTAGCCCCTTGAGTTCTTATTTTCCCTAGAGCCAATTGTTAGGAATTTTTTTGGCCTCTAGTTTGGGAAGACCAGTAGGGACAATAGTCCCCTCTGTAGGGTTTCTTCTAATTGGTGTAATTTCATATTCTTCCTCTCCAATAGGGGATAATTCTAGAGCAAAGTCAAAAATTCTTGAATAACTTGGGGCTCATGATTTAAACTATTATTTCCCATTTCTCTATTACTTTCATTATCACATTATTAGCTTGTGGGGCCTCAAGCTCCATTTCCTTGCTTTTTTTCCCTAATCAATAGGGATTTTTCTATTATCTTTTTTTACATCATTTGAAGAAAAAAATGGTTACCTTGGGAAATATTTTCTTTGATGCCCATTTCATTTACAAAGAAAATAAACATTAATCCCCCAAAAAAAATTCAAGATTGTACAACACAACCAAATTTTGCATCTATATTTCTAAATTTTCAAGGATTTCAACACTAGGCTTCACATAGATAAGAACCCTAGCATTAAGGTGGGGAAGTATTCCCATTTTTCCTTATTTTTCAAAATTTCACCTAGTGGTTTCAAAATCTATGGAATAAATTTTCACAATTGAGAAGCCATATTTTTAATCTCAATCCACCTTGGGGCCAAATAATCTAAAAATATATTTGGATTGGAGTCAAAGACCATGGCAGGGCTCTAAACACAAATTGTCCAATATTCTAAAATTCTTTCTTTAGAATTATTTTCTACATATTATTTCATTATTCAAATAATTACTTAAAGCCCTTTTTAAATCATTCTACAAAAATTAACATATAACCCCAAATTTTAACCCTAGACTTTACCTAGCCAATCATCAAAAAAATTCCTTGAGGGGTGCAAATTATTGTTAAGAAAAACCAAAAATATAGCTATGTTGCTCAACTTATTTTCCTCTTCATTTAGAGCATGGAACATATCAAAATTGGGAGAGATGGTGAGAAAACCAAGGTGAGAAGATATATTACCATGTCCTCCCTCATTGGTTTGTTTACCTTTGAGGTCACAATCACCTTCAACCATCCTCTTCTACTATTAATATTTGAGACAATAGTAAAGCATGCAGAAGAAAATATTTCAAAGTATTTCCATCGAGGGATTCCTTTTAACATAATTTTTTTTGTCACTTCTTCCTACACAAGAAACTTAACTCCATATTTTCAATAATTAAATCCTTAGCTAAGATATCAACATTGTCATTACTAGTATTGAAGGAAAAGATACCAATATCTATTAATTTTCCCTACCAAATCAATAAACATTATTTGTTGGCAACATGAGGTAATTAAAATCAATCTCTAATATAAAAGGGAACCAAAATAAAATCTACTTGCACCACGAAACTCAAGGAATAGTAGTACAATATGTCTTTCAAGAGTGACAAAAGCAAGATCCACATAGACTACAAAAAAATAAAAATAACAAAAATAATAAACAAATACCCGACACCAAGCATACCAACAACCTAGAAAGCAAGAAACAATGGACCTCTACATATACAAATAAAACCAAATCAAATTGGAACTAGAAAAAAAGTTCCAAAAGGCATACATAGTAGAATAATTTTTCACCTTCCACACAAACTATGAGAGCTCTGATCATTGTTTTGATAAGATAAAATGAGAAGGGAATAAAACCATTACAAACTAGCCATTGAAGTAGAAGAGAGGAGTCTCACAAGGATTAAGATAATAGAAAAGCAATATAAACTAACACTAAACAAAAATACTAGCTACTAGTAGATGCACAAACAAGACCATCCCAAGACCAACAACACAAACAAATCAATTGTTGGTCTTTGAGGAGATGAAGGCCTTTGATGGCCTACCACTCCTTGGTAAGGAACTCCAACTTGTCCTTAAAGGATAGAATGTTGGGACTATTTTTAACATTTTTCTCTAGAGTGGCAAGCTGGGTATACTCTTTTGATTTTCTTTTCTTCTTGAATCTAGAATGGGGAGCAAGAGAGGCTTCATCCCTTTCCCTCTTAGCGGGATTTTTCATTAATTCTTGTTGAAAAACTTGAGTGGTCACCATCGTGTTCTTGATAGTCTCCTTGCTATATCAATGATTTCCTACAAATTAAACAATATGTTGTCTCAGTTACCTTGAAGAATGGTAACCACCTTTTCCAATTTTAAACGATCATCAGATGACTCGATCACCTTCGTTAAGCTCCTGACCTCCTTCTTAAGCTTGACCCAATTATCAAAGAGCAGCTCCATCATTTTCATTAGATCCTAGTGCTCCTCATCCACCTCCTCTCTAGGCCACTATAAAACCTTATAAAAAATAATAGACTCTAGAGTTTGAATAATTTTCTTGGCTATAAGCAGTTGTGTAAGACTCCATTTGATTTCATTTTAGATATTGATGGGCTTGCACAAGTCATTAACCTTGTCACAGAGAAAAGCACACTTCTTGTAGGAGGTGGGTTTTGAGAGGTCAAGGGATCTTCAACTATGTCCCGAGAGGGTAAGTCCTCATTTTGAGGAGAGGGAGGTGGGTTGCTAGAGATTTTGTGGGAGGGAGGGGAGTTAAAAAGGGAGTCTTCAATATTAACATCAAGGGAGGGATACCAAGTCGATGCAGAATTGTCATGTGAGATAGATATCTGGGGGGGTCCACAAAATAAACTTCTTTCTTTCCTAAGGAAACATGGGAATTAGTAGCCAGAGTTTTTCCTTTAGAGGGGTGAGGGGGTTGGACTAGGTTTCCTTGCTCAAGGGGAGGGGGATGCTTTTAAAAATAGAGAAAGGAGTACCAAAAATTTTAACAATAATGTTTGAATTCATTCTCACATGGATAAGGAAGGGGTCAATAATGTTAGTGGAAGAGTGGAGATAGCCAGGGTAAGGGATAGATTAAACTAGTAGAGATGGTATATTAAGCCCTAATGGAGAGGAAGGGACTTACCTTTGTTAAGCATAACTTTCACAGACTACTCTAATGAGGAATTAATCCAAAAAGAGAAGTTCATTTTCACATTATGCCTAAAATGGTTAAGCATAGGGAATAGTTGAGAATGGGACCTTTTATACTGGCCCTCGAGAGTAACATACCTCATAAGCACTTTTGCAATCTTCTTCCAAACCCCTAGGAGGTCCTCTCTATTAAACCTATTTTATAGTTGATTGATCCTCTTGCCCTTCTTCAAGAATTTTTCCATGTTCTTCCGGTATTTCCCCTTGGGATTTTTTGGGAAATATGTGCCTTCCAAGGAGAAACTAGTAGTAATCAAGATAAGTTCAATGTTAACCAAAAAAGAGATGCCCTTGACATCAACTAGGATGTCTTTCCAAGAAATTAAAAAATCCACCAAGAGGGCAGGGTCATGGCCTTTCATCACCTCAATATATGGGGCAAGATTTTCCTTCTATGTCATTCTTCAAGCTTTCACAATTGTTAGGTTCCTCCTAGACCAAATCTCCACCCATAACATTCAAATTAGTGACAAGATAACAAAGAGAAACCAGCAAAGTTAGGTTCCAAAAAATTCTACCACACAAAGGAGAGGAAAGGTAAAAAATATCTTACTATACGGAACTAAGGGTGGGAATATCTCATAACTACCAAAGCAATTGAGGGTGTACGTGTGATCCTTACACTCATGGGGTATTCCCGTATCATTATCTTACAAAGGTGGTAAGAAATTATGATTCATCAATGATCAAGGATCTCACATGCTCTGGAAGAAGATTTATAGCATCCCAAACTTTAATAGTTTGGACAAAGGACCCTAAGTTTTCCATCAAATATATTACCTTCATGGAAAACATGCATTAATTTACTTTGCTCGAAGCTCATCATGTCATTACATGATTCCTAAATGAGATCTTTGAGAGACCAACTAGTAGTGGCTTCCCCATTCAACATCATGATTGCATTTTTAGAGTCTCCTTCAATAAGAACTTTAGTAAATCCTTTTTGTTTAGTCAGTTGGATGTCATGGTAAGTGATAGCCACCTTCGCAAAATTAGATGATTGGATGCCCAAGATGACAATATAAGAAAATATCAATGAGCCCCTATGATCTCTTAGGATACAACCCACTCCTTCTTGACTCAATTTCCCTTTTTTGAAAACCATCAAATTTGAGTTTAAGCCAACTAGGGTCAGGGGGATAGCTTTGATCCTTGTTACCTATCCTCTCTCTTGTCAATTTACCCATTTCACGTTAATTACAAAAAAAATTGATTGTTACAAATTAGCTATATATATATATATATATATATATATATATATATATATATATATATATATATATATAATACTAGAGGTAATATTCATTATTTACAAAAATATATATTCAAATAAAATAAATGTAATTTCTTTCTTTGACTACTTTGTCAAAATAAATATCTTACCCAAAACAATATAATGTAGAAATGATTCTAATATCCTTCCAATTTTTTTATTTATGGGGATCAATGAGGAGTTTGTTGTTCACTCTTTCTTTTAGTGCTACTTTTCTAGGGTCTTTGGACACAATGACACAACACATGTGGAACCAACCTTTAGTTTATGTTGCTTCTTTGTCTAATGTTTGAATTAGTTTGGTTCATCCTCCTAATTCTGCCACTTTACTTTTGGTGGCCTAGGATATTGATCAAGGTAAGTGCAAGCTAATGGTTCCACTTTTAGTGGAAGTTTCATGAGTAGAAAAAATCCTAATAAGAATGGGTACCTATTTAAGATCGGGGTCTTGAACGAGCTTGAACCTAGACTTGTTCAGGTTTTCAAAATAGATACCTATTTTAAAATGAAATGGGAAATGTCCAAGGGGTTGAGCTTAATTGGTTAAAGCATTGAATTCTCAATGTGGAGACCCAAGTTTGAATCCCAAAGGGACATCTAAGATGGAATTCTAAGTGGTGACTCTTGGTCTTCAATTAGTTATTTCTAGTGTGGTTGCTCGAAAGGAGCTAGTATTAGTTTCATGGTTGTGCTCACAATGAGCTTGTGTTGATCTCTTGTTGATGCTCAAATGAGAAAAAAATAATTGTAAACGATTATCAATATAAAAAAATGAAATTGGCATCTATTTCTATTTACATCTCATATCCATTCCTTTTTACAATGGGTACACATTTTGGAGCAGGTATGCATTTCATAAAATTTAAATTTGAAACTCGTGATTTTTCTTTTGTTTTAGGTTTGAAACCCAAACCTCAACCTTGAACCTACAAGTACAATGTCATGAAAACAACAAGAGAAAAGATAACTTTAGCAATATGGCTGGCGATTTTTTAAAAAATGATAAAATTGGAATTCAATATAGATGACAATTCCTAGTTTTCATATATGTAATTTTTTATGATTAGACATATTTTTTATATTCATTAATTAATTTTTGAGGAAAGTGGTTCACAAACTTGAATTGTCATGTGTTATTATTTTTTTAATAACTATATTTGATTTTTAAACTTTTTGAAAAAAACTATATGTGATCAATATAGACATAATTCTTTTCACATTGAAAAAAAAAATTATGATTATTTTAGCTCAAATTATGTTGTTTGCATATTAAAAGTTTTAAAAAATAGCAATTAGGACCAATAAAAAAGTAATTAAAAAGGTTTATAGAAAAAAATTATAAAATAATATCCTCACCAAACTTCACCATAATACACATATTTTCCCATAAGGAATTAGAAAATTACCTTTATTTAGGTCAAATTATGTTAACATGTATGTTTTGGCTGAAAACGTAGAACTTTAAAAATGTGATTTTTGTACATCCTATATCGTAGAGGTAGGAATGGCTAGTGGTACAAGAATGTGAAACAAAATATGGACTACAAAGAGAATGGGGAATAATAGGGCAAGAAAAAAGATACAAAGAATGAAAAGAAAATCTATAAGGAAAAGATGAAAATGGAATACCAATAGGATGAGACATAGGAATAACACTAGTTTCATAACTAAATGTATTAAGGTATGAAGTGGTGGAACACTAGTAAAATAAAAATGGAATTTACAGAAGTGAATGAAAATGGAACATTGTTATAATATGACAAGAAGAAACATGTGATGTGTGTGTCACGTTAAAGGCCTATAAGGAATCTCAAAAGTGGGAGGGGTGATAATAGTAAGTGAAGGTTCAATATAGGAATGGGAAGATTTTTCATGCAAAGAATCAGGAGTAAGAGCTTATCCCTAATACTTTGAATCTAATCAAATTATATTATGTGTATGTTTTGGTTGAAAACATAAGACTTTAAAAGGTTGATTTTTCTACATCCTATTCAAAATAAAATTTTATTATAGAAGTAGGAATGGATAGTGGTACAAGAATGTGAAACAAAATATGGACTATCAAGAGAATGGGGAATAATAGGGCAAGAAAAAAGATACAAAGAATGAGAAACAAATCTATAAGGAAAAGATGAAAATGGAATCCAATAGGATGAGACATAAGAATAACACTAGTTTCATAACTAAATGTATTAGGGTATGAAGTGGTGGAACACTAGTAAAATAAAAATAGATTTTACACAAGTGAATGAAAATGTCCACTGTTAGAATATGACAAGGAACATGTGATGCATGTGTCGTGCTAAAAAGCCTATAAGGAATCTCAAAAGTGGGAGGGGTGACAATAGTACAAGTGACGGTTCATTATAGGAATGAGAAGATGTGTCATGCAAAGAATTAGGAGTAAGAGCTTATCCCTAATGCTTTGAAGAATCACTATATCAAATGGTGCACCAAGGAACAATTTTTATATAAATAATTGAGTATGTTGTAGCTGATATAGCACTAGTAAGGTCTTGAAAACTTATTTTTATAGTGAAAAAAACTCTTGCTTACCCACATGTGCATCATGGTCAATAATCCTAATAATGATTAGAATTATTATTCATAGGAGTATTACAATGCTCTTGATGGGCTTTAGGATCCATATAACCCATTAGAATATCTTGGTTAGCTAAATGAGAGGTCATATTAGGATTGATATGATGACTTCTTCTAAAAGGGAAATAATGATAAATTAGTGAAAAATTTAGCATAAACACAAATACAAAAACCTTGAAGGAAAACACAGGAAAATAATAAGGGAATAGTACTAATATAAAATATAAAAAAATTATAGTCTCAAACTTGGAAAAAAATAGAAACAAAATCCTAGGTCAAAAACCTTAAGGGGGCGTATGGTCTATCAAATTCATTAAAATAAAAAGAAACTATAAAAATAATTTATTTTTTAAAAAATGTCTAGGACTACTAAATTGAATGGGCAATTAAATGCAATTAGTAGCTTGGGATTATGAACTAAGATAGTAAATTGAAATTAGATAGGCATATTTTGTAAACTGAAAAAGAAGGGTTAGGGTGATTGAGTTATAGGTGTGACTTGGTAGCATTAGATTATAAATTATCACTTTGTGACCCAAAATAATGCTATTCAATATTTGTCAATTCCAACTTCATAACTTTTGGACAAATAGTGAACTAACATTGTTTGGATCTAGAGTTAAATTGAGGCTTGAAATCAATCTAGTTCAATTTCTTTGTTTGTGGGATTGACTTGTGTTATGTGAGATTAAGCTCTATGTGTAGAATTAACTTTCCTTGTACAAAATTTATGTAGTAAATATTATAATTTGAAAACTAGTTCACCTTTCCTTTATCTATCTAGAATCATAGTAAGGAACAAATAGTGTTTAGAAATACCTCTAAGGATCTTTCTATATGAGTCTCACATTCTCCTCAATTAAACCCGTGTAAGCATATCAACTCAATGACTTGTGAGCAAAGATCAAAAATAGCAAGAAATTGTGCTATATGCCTATCTATTGAAATGATAATATAACATTGAATATTAGATGAGCTCATTGAATGACAATGCAAGTGATGAGTGTTAGCTAGATGGATCTTTCTTAATTCTATATTCTAGATGTGTTGAAATGAATAGGGGATTGTCCTTTTGTGCAACACCCTAGAGTATAATTTAAGATACTTAATGCTAAAGTCAATAGGTAATGACAAATAGGAAGAGGAGGGAACAAACCCAGTTTTAAACTTAAATTTAAGTGTAGGAACTCGTATATTTCATGTTGCAAAATTTGCACCATGATTTCAATTTAACATGGTCATTTAGGAAAATTTGAAGGTTTTTGGGATGTAGGAAGTTGGGATCAATTAAGGCTCATAAAGTTTGTCAACTTTACATAGAAATATGCCACTTATGTACTAGTGATTGCATTAAGATAAATTATGACGAGCCCAAAAAGAAAAGAAAAAGTACACGACATACAATTTTCACTATTAGTATGTTTAGCTATCTATTCCTTTAAAATGAATAATCATTATTATAAAAATACTTATATACTAAAACTATGACAACAAAATTAGGCAATTCTTTTGTTATTCACTTTTTCCATTTTTATTCTATAATATAAAATATATATTTAAATGATAAAGAATTGATAAAAATATAATTTATTATTTATTTTTAAAAATATTAAAAAATATAAATAGATTATAGAAAAATAATAACAATAAATAAATAACTCAAAATTCAATTATGCTAATTTTTAAAATATAAATTTTAAGTAAAATATTGATATTTACTTATAGAGTATTCTTTCAACAAATGACATTTGAAATTCATGGTAGAAAAAATTTAACATGACAGTAACCATTTTTATTTAAAGATGACTGAACAATATAGATTCATAACTACCTTACTCAACAAAACCATAACCATAACTATACAGATTCAAAAATTAATTTCATAAATTTGAAATTTATGTGAAAAATAATGAGATTAAAGTTTCAGAAACACCATCAAATTATGATTAGTCTTTAATTATGAAATGAAAGAGATTTCTAAAACATCAACAGCCACATGACAGTAGTATATATGCAGTTAATAATCATAGAAAAATCTAGCAATGAATAACAAAAGATATCAATATGTGGCATATTATAGTTTTTATTATAGAAGAATCTACAAATGAAGTTACAAGAGAGAAGACCATGTGGCAGACACAGTTATTATTAATAAGAATCTAGCGATGAAGTAACGAGAAATGGCATCCATGCTAAGATGTACAATAATAAACCACCTTGATTTTTCTCCTATATATTAACACCCCCTTTGATAGTTCTGATCAGGAGAAGCTCCTAAAGAAAAGAAAAAATGGAGTCAATTGTAAGGGAAAAAATGATAATTTATTTTGTGGGTGGTGTTGTTTTAATGGCAATGAGCCAGGTTTGGTTGGTGCAGGAGCAGTTGGGATGTTTGGGGTCTGTGAATCAGTTAAGGCCTTGTACAAGAGAAATAGGGCAGTTTATAATTGCTGCTACTGGTCCTAGCCCACAGTGTTGCAGAGTTATAAGGAGAGTTAAGTATAGGCGCTGGCCTATTATTCTTACCAGCTTTGGGTTTGATCCCACCTTTGGTGACCAACTCAGGGGTTTTTGTTTGGGTGGAGGAAAAGGAGGTGGTAGCAGAGGCAAAGAAGGTGGTGAAGGTGGAGACAATGGTGGTTGTGGAGGAGGTAAAGATGACTGTGGAGGTAGAAAGTGAGTGTGTGTAAGTGATTATGCTCAAAGTAGAGAAGATGAAGGGACAGCTTTACTATCAATAAGATCATAATAAAAAAATATATATTTTTCATCTTTATTTTCAAGAAGTATAAATATTTGGGTCGGGGGGGTCTAGTTCGATCTTGTTGTAGGTAAGAGGTCGTCTCCCCCATCCCATGATACTAGAGGGCGTGTCGCGTCAGTGTGACCAGCGTCACTGATCACCAGACGTATTGTATAAAGAAAAAAAGAAGTATAAATATTTATCCATATTTTCATAAAATCTATAAAGAAAAACAATTTGTTGCCCTAAATAATTTGTAAACTATTTCCATTCAATATTTTAACCAAACAAAAGAACATTCACTAAAAAAGTATCACCAAATAAATAGGTGTTTAAAGTGACCCTGGCATACCATAACCAGCACAATGACACAAAATAAATGATGGTTTACCACCCAAACATTTAATGATCAAATCAGAGAAACGAATTGTTTTAAAAATTGAATGGAGTGCAAATCTCTTTAAAAAATGATTGTTAAAAAAAAATCAGGTTTATTTCCTACTCTCACCACCTCTTCCTGATGGTGATGTAACTGGCATGGACGGTTACAGCTCTCCACATTTGTTTGAGGCAAACTGCTGCCATAGAAATTGTTTGTTGC
Source organism: Sequoia sempervirens (assembly GCA_007258455.2). Classification (NCBI taxonomy): domain Eukaryota; kingdom Viridiplantae; phylum Streptophyta; class Pinopsida; order Cupressales; family Cupressaceae; genus Sequoia; species Sequoia sempervirens. Next base: position 185,234 of record VDFB02260907.1, on the reverse strand, counting down.
ATAATTTCAACTAATCAATTCCAGCAGGGATGAGCAGGCAATAAAAGTTTAACAAGCCACCAAAACACAAAAACTAATATAAAATCTGCCATTTGGCAAAATCAGTGAAGTAAAATAACAAACTGATAAAATAAAGAGTACAAACTCTATACAAAATTACCTGACATACTACGCTTCTATCTTTGTATATAAGGAAGTGAAGAATTATTATTAAAGATGAGAAATTCGTCCACTATAAGGAAGTGAAGAATTATTATGAAAGATGAGAAATCAATCCCCTGTTAATTTCATGCAACTGAACTTAACATTAATTTGTATATTTCTTTTCATTTTCTGTATTGTATTGTGGTTATATTGGAATTTTAAGGAAAGGTGGTATTTGTTTAGGAGCAAATATTTTAGTTGGGAACGTGTTTCTTTTCATCTTCTTGGATCATGTCACAATTGTAGCAATTGAAGGAATCTTAGAAGAGCAACAAATTAAATTATGATGATGTATAGATCATTCATCAACAATTATACAATGAAATGATAAAAGATTGCAAAGTTTTTTTGTTGAATTCTGAGAATAAAGTTTTGTATATGTATAGATTTAAGAAGATAACTAAAATCTACGACTGTCTACAAACAAATAATTAATCATAGAAATATACCATGAATGTTCATTATCTTATGTTTTCCCCTATAATGAGCATTTGGAAGAACACCTACCAAAGCTCGAAGTGGCTGAAATCAATCATGAGAAAGAGGCTTTGTGAAGATATCAACAAGTAGTGTCTCACTAGGACAATGGACAAGTTCAACCAAGCTTTGTTGAATCAACTCATAGATGTAGTGGTGTTGAATATCAATATGCTTAGTCCTATTGAAAAACACTAAATTTTTACTCATTTAAATAGTACTATGGTTATCACAATACATCACTATGGAACCATTCTAGATTTGCTACATATCATTTAACAATCTCCTCGACAAAATTGTTTAGCAAGTAGTGAAGGTAGCAACTTTGTATTCAACCTCTACAATAGAAGGAGATATAGTGGATTGTTTTTTGGATATCCAAGAAATTACTATGAAACCAAGACTGAAATTATAATAATAAGTAGACTTTTGATCATCTATAGAACCTTCTTTAATAAGTATATCAAAACAACCCTTTGAATGCTGAAAATAAAGACTATAATGTAATATCCTAAAAAGATACTTGAGAATCCTTTTAGTAACACTCCAATATGTCTCCTTAGGTTTTGGCAAAAACTAAGATACCAAGCTTACGACACATATAATATCAAGTTTGATAGTAGTCAAATAGATCAAACAACTAATCAATTGTCTATAGAGAGAGGGATTCCTTGAAGTAGAATTAATATAAGTGGACAACTTATGTACAACTTCAATAGGTACAGAGGCCATTGGACTGCAATCCTTCATATGAAACCTCTAGAGAAGATCTAAGACATAACTTTTATTATTCTTCTTCATATGAAGAAGATCTAAAACTATAGCTATTATAAATTTGGAAAACAAAGAAGAATTATTCTCAATGTAAATAAGATTGTCCATATAGAGAACAAGAATATGAATATTCTCACCAAAATTATTGATGTAAAGATTAGGATTCAATTGACTCTTGACAAAACCTTTCTTTTTGAGGTAAGAGTCAATTCTAGAATGTCATGTCCTTGATGCCTATATAAGACCATGCAAGACCTTCTTCAACCTGTAAACAAAGCATTATTTGGAAGTTACTTCAAAACCTTTTGGTTGAGGAACATAAACCTCTTCATCAATATAATCATTCAAAAATGTACTCCTAACATTCATTTGATAAGTAGTCCAACCATTTTGAGTTGCTAAAGGAAAAACTAAAATCTAATAGTATCCATCCTTGCTATAGGAGTAATTTTTTTAGTACTTAATCAATACCCTCATGTTGAGTGTACCCTTTTGCAACTAATCTAGCCTTATTTTTGTCAATAATCCCATCAAACGTATACAGTTTTATATATCCACTTGATACTTACAACTTCATTATAATAGGGCAACTTCACTAGCTCCCAAATGTTATTTCTTTCAATGGATGTCATTTCACTCTTCATGGTTGCAACCCATTCTTCTTTCTCACTAGCTTCATCAAAAGTCATGGCATAGTTAAGTTTAGCATGGGACCTTGTTGTCATCTTATCAAAATTAGTTTCTAACATGAGAGTTGGAGGATGATTTATTCTATTTCTTCTTTGATATTTATGATATCTCCTTGTCCCTACATTTGAGGGTTCAAATTCTACATTATCAATTACTTCTAATTCATCAAACACTAGTGTATGAGATACTCATTCTTCTACATCATTCATAGGTTGGTTAGACTCTTTTAAATCAACCATAATTTTTTAATCCTTTTCATTAGGGAAATGTTATTCTTTTTCATCAAAGATGACATCTCTACTTATTATTAATTTCTTATTGATAGGAACATACAATCAATAAGCATTATTTTTAGAGCCATAACCAATGAAAATGCATTTGAGGCTCATATCACCCAATTTTTTCCTTTTTTCTTGGTAGATGTGTATAAGCAACACATCCAAACACTTTTATATGAGCAACTAATGGTGTAATGTTTTTTCAAGAGTCATTCTGTGAACCATTTTTATAGGAATTTTATTAAGAAAAAAAGACTACTATAGTGACTACCTCTACCCAATTTTTTTTTATCTAGGTTATTTTATTTCATCATGCTTCCATCTATTTTCATAATTCTTGTATTTTTCCTATCAACAACACCATTTTTTGTGATATAAAGAGAGTAGTAAACTCTTTGAATTCCATGTTATCTACAAAAATATAAAAATAAATTCGATTTATACTCTCCTCTATTGTATGACTAATAAACATTACGTAGTGACCAATTTTATTTTTCCATAAGCTTCTTAAATTCAACACACTTGCCAAAAAATTCTAAGTATTCAACCAAATTTTATACTCAAGGTTTATGTGAAACATCATCAATAAAAGTAAGAAAATATTTAGATTTATCTAAAGAAAGATTTTTCATAAGACTACATAAATCAATATGAATGATCTCAAGAGGTTTTATATCCCTTTTAGACAAACCAATTAGAAAATTAGTTCTATGTTATTTTATACAAAGGCATTCTTTACAAACTTATTGTCTATTATTAATAAATTGGAGTCCTTCGACCATATGATTTTCTTAAGAAAAATTAAGCCATTGAAATTGATATTCCCATACATTTGATGTCATTGATGACTATCATGCATGTCTATTGTGTTTAAGACCTGATTAATTGAAGAAAAACAAGGAATCATGTGATCACCTATCATGTGGGATCATGCAATAATTGCATACATTATTTTGTTATATGCATTCATTCCTATCAAAAATAACTTGGTAATTATATTCTTACATTTGGCCAATTGATCTAACAATTTTTTTTTTGGAAAATGAACCAATAAAGTATCAGAAATATTCTTAATTTTTTTTGTGTTAATTAGCCTCCTCAATAGTTCCTTTTCCTTTAATTCCATATGATTAATTATCCTCTAACACAATAATTCTTTTTTTTTTTTTAGATAAAAAAAAAATCTCATTAGAATTCAATTGTGAAGAGAAAATAGAATCAATATACCACACAGTGTCTTCATTGTCATTTGTATTCAAGCAAGAAATACATAAACATAATAATTACCTTATATAGTGTTATGTGCAATTTTGTTATGCTAGCATTTTGACTCATTATGACCAAATTTGTTAATACATATGTCTTTTGTCTCTATTATTATCCTTTTTACATTGGCCCCTACCTCTAAAATCATAACCTCTTCCTTGATAGGTGCTACTAGACTCTCCTCTATACTCAATTTTAGGATGTGAATCCTTTTCAAAATTATTTTTCTGATAAATTTTAGAAAAAATATTCTTTTTACACCTTATGTTGATCTTAGATGTAAATTATTTCTCTAGAATTTCTTCTATATTTTCATGCTTTCTTTAGCTATTAATAAAATGCCACTTAATTCATTAATTTCCATTATTGTGAGATATTTTGAGATTTCTATTGTGAAAACAACATTGTCAAGTTTTGGAAGGAAACTTCTCAATATTTTTCAATGACATGATGATTGTTTACATTATCACCTAGAATTTTCATTTGATTTACCACATTTTTTTTAAGAGGGGTAAATGCTTTTGACCCGAAGCTATGAACTGGTGAGGTCACAAATGGGGGACCTCATCCCCACTATAAATTCTCAAAAATTACACCCCAATGGGGTTTTAACCTTAATGGCAAGATTAACAACACAACAACTTAACCATCGCACCATGCCACTATTGGCTTGATTTACCACATTTTCAACTATAGTAAAATATTTATTTAATGATTCGTTAAAACCCAATTTGATATTTTCAAAACTCTTTCAATGTTTGTAGTTGTGTTGAGTGAGCACTTTGATGTGCATTTAAAAGAATAGTTTATGCCCATGTTTTGAATGTACATAATCACCTATCTTAGGAAAAAATGATTGACTTAGAGCACCATGAACTAGATATAACACTTCATTATATTTTTCCATTTTCCTTAAGTTCTCTCTTCTGTTAATTATTTAATGTATTGATATTCTCGGTTTCTTCTTACTCTCTACTGACAATTTCTCATAAATCCTTAGATTTTAACAATGTTTGCATTTTTGTACTCCAATAATTAAAATTAGTCTCATAAAAAATAGGGATCAACAACCCAAATTTTCCTAAAATAGGGAATTTAAAAATCCTTTTTATGTTAAAATAAATATTTAATGCTCAAGAAAGAAACCAATTTCAATCTCTCAAGAATCTAGTAATATTTCATAGGATTCATGCTCTTGTGCCCATATATTTTTTAACTGTTGAAGAGACTCCATTGTGGACTTTGCAAAGAGCTCGTATGATACTAAAAAGAGTTCATAATCTATATCCAAGTGGGGAGGAGTTATAGTTCCCTGAGTTGGGAGGAATCCTAGTTGGGTGGACCTAAATGGTGCTACAAATCTCTATTAATTCCATTATAAGACTCGTGTACCATCCTATCGACCCTCATTACCACTAGATCTTGCGACCTTTCTATTCCCACCCCTCGAATGAAGGAAGAACCCCCACTAGCATGATAATTCAACATCGAGACGAGGCAATCAACTTGAACATGAGGAGTTAGGGGGTTATATTGTCCATAGCCCACCCAAGAATTTTAGAAAGTTGGTTTGGGGGCTAAAGAAATGGTGATAGGGAATTAGTTGGGTCCTTCAAACTATATCCCACCTCTCTAATAATTATTCTATGTTGGCCTATATGATTTGGCAATTTTAGTATAATAAGACAAACTAGTTGATTCCTTCAATTTGATAGCATGATATTATATCTAAATAAATTGTTGGTAAAATAATTAAGATCATAAATAATTTAAATTTGTATGTGTGTATCCAAGTCATTTGAGAGGAGGGTATGGGGGGAGACTAAGAGATACCTAAGAGTCCATTATCCATACTATCTTAGCTTCATTCAATGAGATTTTTTTCTAGAAAGAAGCACTTATGATGTGTTAAACTTGTAGAAATAACAAAAATTGGTTACTCAAACACCAATGTGACAATAAAATGACATAGCAAGAAAATTAATTCAATTTAGTTATCATAAATTACCTATTTGGCTATTTCAAGTACAACAAGCTCTACAATACTATTTTTTGTCACATGAAATCGCATCCTACTAAACATGAGGTTCAACATTTCAATGACACAATGGAGCTGACCTCAAGGTGTGGGACCTTGCAGATGAGGTCAGATCTCCTAAGAAGGTTGGATTCCTTTCAAAACTAGATGCAACAATACTAGTCCAACCCAATACTGGATAACTCTACACTAATCCTAATCTATCAAACTGTAGAAGGAAAAAGGGAGAAGAGGACGCTGAAAATTAGAAATATGGTGATGCACTAAGATTGAATATGTTTCTCCTGCTTGTGATTGCATAGAGTATCAACAAAACCATTGAAGAAGCTCACATAGTTCCCTATTTCATCAATTTTATAAGAAATCATGAAGGTTGGAGTCTGAAAGATCAAAAGGGATAGAAATCACCCACAATCAACACTTATAGCAAGTTAGCACATTCATACAAGCTACATAAATGATAAATCCTATGCATGTATAGAGGTATCAAATGTTACACATGATACAAGCATCAAGAACAGGTAAAAATAGTGATTTTATTAACACAGAGGCATGAAAGCCAATTTTACAGTTACAAAATGCAAAAGTAGCATTAGTCTGCTAGAGAAAATCCAGGGAAGAACCCTTACAATGAGCACAAAAGTGATTTATAGCATCTACAAGTCATAGGAGAGAAAAAGGGCATGTGACTAAGCAGGAAACCCTAGCCAAAACCCTGCAAATCATGTACAGATATGTATCCATCCAAATCCTAAGCCAAAATATTGTCATAATGGCCCTAACATTATAGTCATGCTTCCACAATGATGAATCCATGAATGAAGATCAAAAACCCCACAAAATTTGTAGCAAACATAACTAGGGATGGCCCTCTGACAGAAAGGTGATTTGCAAACAATAAATGAAGCATGGGCACCCTCTTTCCACTTGAAGTTGGTAAAAAATGCATTAAAATCATCCATATAGCTCCAAGAATCAAATCTAGTAGTTGGAGAAGTTGTTGCAAAATTAATGATGATTTTTGGGTCGAAACATGAAAATTTGTCGGGCAGTGAGAGTGGGGAATGCATAACGAATTTGGATATTTGGATAGAGGGAACCCAAAATCCTGAAAAGACCAAAATGTCTGAAAGGAACTAAAAACCTCGACAAGACATTTTGAAGAAAAAATGTCCTTGGGGAACTAAAAACCCTGACATGACATTTTGGAAGAAAAATGTCCTTGGGGAACTAAAAATCCTGACAAGACATTTTGGAAGATAAATGTCCTTGGGGAACCAAAAACCCCAACAAGACATTTTGGAAGAAAAATGTCCCTAGGGAACTAAAAACCCCAACATGACATTTTGAAGAAAAAATGTCCTCATGGAACTAAAAACCCTGACAAGACATTTTGGAAGAAAAATGTCCTTGGGGAACTAAAAACCCCAAGAGGAAATTTTGGAAAAAATATGTCCTTGGGGAACTAAAAACCCCAACAAGGCATTTTGGAAGAAAATTTTCTTTGGGAAACTAAAAATCCCAACATGACGTTTTGGAAGAAATGTGTCCTTGGGGAACTAAAAACCCCGACAAGACATTTTGGAAGAAAAAGGGGAAAGGGGAACCAGGAATGGATTTGGACAAATGTCTGGAGGGAACCTGAAATCCTGAAATGACCAAAATGTCCCCAGGGAACTCAAAACCTCAACAAACAGTTTTGAAGAAAAAAGGGGAAATTTAGCCACCCTTGAGATTTTCAACTGTGTATTTGGTTGAAGCTCAGCAAAGGGATAAAACAACTACCAAAGGGACACTTGAACATGATAAACTCATTAAGATTTATCATATTAGTTACAATTGATAGGAATGAAATGGGAGACATAAAGTGACAACATTTTGGCGATTTCTACGGGATAATTGCTTGTTAATCATGGAATCCAAGGGCCTTATCAATCCATTGGGGGATTGATGCAAGAAGTTGGGTACACAAAAAGCTCAGAAAGTGGAAGTGTTTTTGTTGTTTTTCAGAATTTGTCACACTTAGACTGAAAATTTGAGGCACTTACACAATGAATCTTAGAAAAAGTCAGTAATATGAAATTTTGCATTTTGAATTTAGTTCCCAAATATGTAAATTATTCAAATACCCAAATTATAGAAATTAAATTTTGATAGAGATCTATAAAAACCGCTTTTTAAAAGTCATTTTTTTTACCATACCAAGCACGTGTACGGACAACACTTTGTGACTCAAATAAAAGTATTTTGCTAATTCCTTTTGGGAAAAGAGAGCTAACAACATGAAGTTTGATCTAGAAATTTTTTTGTAATTTTTGGTTGAATTTTTTTTTTATTAAATTTTTATTGGCCTTAATTGCTATTTTTAAAAATCAATGTGTACAGACAGCATAATTAGACCTAAACTAAACATTTTTTGACTCTTTTTTCATTGTGTAGAGAATTGTCTGAAGTTTGATGCCATATAATTTTTTTACAAAAAAGTTATTAAAAAACAAAAAAAAGCCTGATATTTCAAGTTTAAGGACTAGTTTGCTTAGAAATTAATTAAAAAATAGCAAACATAATCCAATATTAATAAAAATTATATATTTGGAAAGTAGACATTGTGTTCTCTAATGGGTTTTAATTTTATAGATTGATTCAGAAAATTCCATCGGCCATGTTGTCAAAGTTGGACATTCTTCTTCAATCTACCTTAGTTTTTTAGTTGCAGGTCAAAGGTTAAGGCTCGGATTGCCAAGTCTTTCCCAAGCCTAAAACCAAGGTTGGATGTAGTGTGGGAATTCAACTTTTAAATAACGCGTACGTGTTACAAAAATGCATACATGTTACAAAAATGCATACGTGTTACAAAAATGCGTACGCGTTATTTAAATGAAAGGCATGCGTGTTTCATAACGCATATGCGTTATCTATTTACTAGTTGGGTAAAGGTAACGTGTACGCATTCCTAGAATAGAACGTGTACGCATTTCATAACGCGTATGCATTTCTAATATAGTCATTTTTCCTAATTTAAAAAATACTAGTAAAACACGATTTTCCTGCAACATTCTTTTTCTGCAGTATGGTCCAAAGTGTCATTTTCTACGTTTTTTATTGCAAATTTGTCTTGTGCAAGGAATATTCTATTCAAATTGTTGGAAGAGACAAAGTGCAGGTTGAATTTTCTGAAGTGGAATCAAGTACAAGAACTTTTTAGAAGAAGATTTGGAAAAAGAGAATTTTTGGATGTACTCATGATGTTTTTGTACTTCAGAGTTTATAGAAAAAATGATTTTCATAGTACATAGTTTAATTTGAATATTTGAAGGAGGTGGAAATTTGAAAATAGGTTTCTTGAAGAAAAAAATTTGTCATCAAAAAGGGTTTGGTAACCATGGGTGATAAGAAAAGACAAAAAAAAAGATGTAGAAAGTTAATGACACCTGAAGAAATTCAAGCAAATAAAGATAAGGAGGCATTGAAAAGACAAAGGGAAAGGAGAGAAAGGTTTCGTCAAATGAAAGATTTGGAAGCATCTAGTTCCAAGAATGTTGAAGAGGAAGTCATGAATGATGAAATGAATGTAGATGATGCAAATGTGGAGATGGTGAATATGGAAGAAAATGCAATTATGAAGACAAACCCAACTATGCCTTCAACTTCAACTTTGAATGATATGCAAACAACTTCGGGTATGTCTTCAAATCCACCTCCCAATGATATGGAAAATGCACCTATTCAAACAATCTATCCAGGTATGTGTTCAAACCTAAGTTTTGATAATATTGATATTGTTTGTTTAGATGAAGCTGGATACACCATTGATGAGATCAATAATATTAGGGTTGAAACAATGTAGAAACAAAAAAATGATGAAATTATATCTTATGAGAATGCAAATAAGAATGAAATCCCTAATATTGATGAAAATGAGAATGAAATCCCTCATATTGATGAAAATGAGAATGAAATCCCTTTTACATTTGAAAATGAAAATGAAATCCCTTGTGTGAATGAAAATGAAACTCCTTCTATGGATGAAGGTGAAAATGTTTTTTTTACAATTGAAACGGATGTGCTAGATAACCTTCGTGGTAAAGTTTTTTGGAGACAAATTAGAAATTATGGAAATAAAATATATAAAAAAAAAATTATAGAAAGAAATTAGGATTCCAATGTCAACTCATGGTGCAATTGATGAGAATGTTGAAAATGAGAAAAGTGATGAAAAAATTAGGTGTTTTTGTAAAACCAAAAAAGAAAGATGATTCATAGAACAAGTCATATCTAGTGTTGCTAATGCTATTGATGTTATTGGTAAGAAAAGTCGATCAAAAGATAAGAATGCAGCTCGTCGTGCAATAACAACTGCTCTAGTTGATAAAACAACTTCAAATAAAAGAATGTTAAGTAAGATTAGTAAATGTGTAAAAGTAAATCCTAGAACTTTGATAAGAGTTGCTAAAAGAAGAGAAAGTATTGAAAAGGATCCTATTAATCAATGTTGGAGTTTTAGTGGTAGACTCCCAAGATCAGACATGACTAATGAAATTAAATCTTTAATCAATTAATTTTGGCATGATAATACAAGAGTATCACCTAACATTAGAGATGTCTTAAAATTAAGGGTGGGTTCCAAAATTCGTGAACCTCATCCAAAGCATCTCTTAGATATGACTCAAACTGAATTATATAAAAAAAAATTAGATGCTTCAATCTTACCATTGAATATTAACATAAGTCAAAGATCATTTGAAAAGTGTAAACCTTGGTATGTTAGAATTAATAAGCAACTAATCTCTTGTTGTAAGACTCATGTACAATTTCATTATTATTATGATATATTTTGATATATACGATGCACTTTGCATGCTAACCAAATTATGCAGGATTTGTGGCATTAATATGCCACCTGAAAGAATCAAAGATTTTATAGCAAGTTTGTTTTGTGATCCCTCTTTAAATGGAAACTCATTTTTTTTAAAAGCATGCATTTCTAGAGAATGTGATAGATGTGGTAACTTTTCATTATTAGGAGAATGTATGCATGAAAGTAGTTTAGATGAATTTGGACAACAATTAGTGGATGTAAAAAAATTTAAAAAATGTTGAGTATTATTTAAAAGATGGAAAAATTGGAAAACATGTTGAGCTAATTGTGGAAAAGTTTAGTGTGCATGCTTTTATTAATGAATTTAAAGATAAGTTTGTACCTAAATATGTTCAACACTCTCAAAATGCTCATAGGCTTGATAATCAATTTTGTTTATGTAAAAACACATTCCCAATTGGAACTATATTGTCAGTTGTTGATTTTGCTGAAAATTATACTCTTGCTCCATAAGAAGAAATTCAATCACAGTATTATAATTCAGTGCAAGTAGCTATATTTGTTCACATTTTTTATAGACATGCAGAAGATAGGATAGAAGATAATAGAAATTTTTTGAGAGAGTACCATTTTTATGTAAGTGATAATCGATTACATTCATCTAAGTTTGTACAATATTGTTTTGATATATTTTATAAAAATTTAAAAGAGAGAGGAATTCAAATGCTAGAATATCTCATATGGTCAGATAATTGCACGGCTCAATTCAAAAATGCTAGAATGTTTTATTGGTTATGTAGAGTTCATAAGGAAAATAATATCCAACACATATGGAGTTTTTTTTTAAGTTGGTCATGGTAAGGGATAACACGATGGACCAGGTGCATGTGTGAAAAGAGCTCTTGCTAGAGAGCAACTAAAATTTGAGGATGTTGTGAAATTTAGAGATGCACCTACAATTGTAGATTGGTGCAATACCAAATTATCTACAAGAACAAGTGAGAGCTCAATAATTCGACGCTTTTTTTGGTTAGTTGAAGAAAATGATATTTTTTCTCGACAAGATTGTGAAACAATTAATGAATCTACAAAATGGCATTCATTTAAGAGTTCGAATGCAAACACATGGACAATATGGACAAGGGAGTTTGCATGTTTTTGTCAATTTTGTATTGCAGGTGATTGGGAGGCATGTGAAAATACGAAATGGGTCGAACAATGGCAACAAAGAGCCTTAACACCTACATCGACACATGTTCAACATGGAACAACAATTGAAGATAATCAAGTGTTTGCATCAGATGATTATGATCATGTTTCGGATCTTGTACAAGAAGGTACATTATTTATTGAGTTGAATTTTGTATGTATGCATGTTTATATGTGAATTAAATATAAGTCACTCTTTATTGAATTTTGTATTTATTTTTTTGATGAATAGGAAGCTATCTATATTAATTCAAATATAAAGATACATATTCACAAAAAAAGGATGGGTGGTAAAAAGGCACACCTCAAGAGTCAAATGGGCAGCGCCCAGAAAAACCAATAGATCACATGGGCGAAGCCCAAAAGTCCAAAATTACAAAGTAAATAAAAAGTCCATTAAGCGACCAGAGTAGTGCCAGCAGAGCCAGGAGGGTTTTTTTCATCCAAAATTTTCCCCCATACATTAGCGGGGTCTGGAGTGACGTCAGGAGGACCCCAACCGTCATCAACATCTTTTTTCTCTTTATCTTCTTCCTCACGCTAGGGTGAGATTACAAGCGCCAGACATGGAAAAATTTTACTAGTGGCTGGCCAACCAGAGCCAGAACCAGGAGGGTCATCAGAGGGCCACTCGGAACCGCCACCGCCGCTCCCCGAAGCACCACCAGAAGGCCACCCCTGGCTAGCCCGCGGTGGAGGAGAGTAGTTTCGACAAGGAGTGTGAGAATCCCACCAAGGCGGAGGCTGGGAATAGGGATGCGCAGAGCCACTCCATTGTCGGCCCCTGAAGGGCGACCGGCGCAGGAAGAGGTGGGCGAAGCGGGGACCCGAGCAATAGTACAAGGGGCATTACCCTAGTGATCCAGGAGAACCTAAAGGTGAACAACCTCAAGTACAATTTTGTTAACTTGCACCTAAACCTATAAAAGCACATTAGAGAAAATCATAGCTTTAGCATATAAAGATACATGAATATCCATTTGAGTATGTGAAAAAATGCAAGCATTTTTGTCTTTCCAAATATTGAAGAGAATTTTCACCCTGAAAGTGTGCCAAAGTTGGGTGAATTTTGCAAGAAATCTGGGAGAATCTCCTCGCAACACCATATGCCAAGAGAAAGGCTCTAGCCTAAAGGGCCAAAAAAAGTCATGAATCCAAGTCCAAAGTTGTTGGGCTCTGGGACAAAACTAGAAAAGATGCTTAAAATTCTCAGCTTACCCACAAAAAGGACAACAAGGGTCTCAGACCCCCAGGTGAACAAGCCGAGAACCCACAGACAAGCCTTGGAAAAGAATACACTAGGAAAAGTGGGAAAGTTTCAGCTCAACACTTGCAGACCAAGTGGCAGGAAATATTTTATGCCAAACATGAGTGGGATATTGAAGAAACCACCTCTGGTTCAAACTTTGAATCATAGGAAAATGTGGTGAGAGCCACCTGTAACCGAGACGAGGCTTGTAATTTCTGAAAGGGGTGTTGAGATACCACTTCCAGTCTTTCCACCAAGGTTTGGTCCCACGAATTCCAACTTTATGAAGCATCTCAACAGGAATAGCATTCACCAGACCCTCATAAGTAGCACGGTCCTGGTTATGAAGCCTGAATTTGGCACGAAAAACTTCCCATGGCATAATACACATGGTGGGTCTATGAAATATCTGTTGGAGGGTCTGGATACCCTTCTTGTGAAACCTGAGCGCCTTAAGCCAAGGGACTTATCCAACGGCTGACCATTACAAGAAAAAAGAGGTGACCACCAAATATTGTGTTGGTTGAGAGAAAGCCCATCTTGAAAACCAGAGCCAGCCCAACGGAGCCAGGGTTTGATAGCCTCCTAGGCTCGCCAGATACTTTTGGCCACAAAAGTCCCAACAATCTGGGTTGGTTCTTCCATGACCATAAGGGTTTGATATTAAATCCCCTTCCAGGTAGGTCTATGGATAGGGAAGTCAAATTGAATACTATGCCTGAGAAAAATTTTCCAAGCCTCGTCCCCAGTAAGGGCACAAATAATCCATTTAACACATAGAGCAGTCCCTTGTGATTGAGTAGACAACAACCTGAGACCTCCCGAGTCTCTGGGATGACAGCATAATTCCCAAGCTACACGATGAAACACTCTGTGAGACTCAGAGGAGGCCCAAAGAAAGTCTCTAAGCAATTTCTCAAGCTTGCCATAGGCAACTTTGGAAGGGGCCCAGCAAGAAGAGTAATAAACATGGGTGGCCGCTAGAACTTTGGAACACACTTGAAATTCCCTCTGAAAGAGAGGGGCTTGGTAATCCAATAAGCAAGCTTTTGCTCAACCCTGGAGAGCACAACTTGCCAAAGCTCAGTCGAGGACGCCTGAAAGGCAAAGGGAATTCCTAGAAACCAAAAAAATTCTCCTGGCCCAATCCACTTCCATCCATATTGTTGCAACCAGGGTAGAGAAGGCAAGATAGACTGTCGGTAACACAAAGTTTTATGCCACTAGATGGTAGAGCCAAAAGCAAGACAGAAAGTATTAAGGCACTCAAGATTCATCGCAATGGAATCTTCTTCCTCCAGAAGGGTGAGGAATGAGTCATCAGCAAAATGGTCATTAACAAGCTGAGCCTGAGAGTTGGGCAGAGAAATTCCCTTGACCCACTGCTGGGAAATCGCGTTGGCCAAGAGGTATCCAAAGCCCTCAGCTGTAAGCACATACAAAGAGGGGGCCAACGGGCACCCTTTTCGAATGGAATGAAAGAGTCCAAAGGCAGAGGATTGATGGCCATTGATGGTGATACAAGCTTAGGCATCTGCAAAGAGCATTCAAATAGATTGAATGAAGTTGGGCCCAAAACCCAACGCTTGCAGCATAGCAAGAATAAACGGCCATTCAATGTGGTCATAGGCCTTGACAAAGTCAATTTTAATAAACACAACTCTCTGGTTTGAACGTTTGGCCCATTCCATGCCTTCCCAAACAGCAATAATATTATCCAAAATAAATTTGGATTTGATAAACCCAGTTTGTTTTGGGCGCACAATCTAAGGTAGAAGATGGGAGATTTTAAGAGTCAAAGCCTTGGCGATAATCTTGTAGGAGACATTAAGAAGCGTAATAGGTCTCCAGCTGCAAATGTCTTCTGGGTCACCAGGCCTAGGTATGAATTTTATGTTACCTTTATTAATTAAGTTGTACCTAGAGAATTAGAATGGAAAGCTTCTAAGTAAACTTGATGCAGATCATGCCCAATATAGTCCCACATGGCCTTGTAGAATTCACAAGGGAACCCATCAATTCTCGGGGCTTTGTCATCAGCCATGGAATAGACAGCCTCTTTGAGATCATCAACTGATAACAGTTGATCACAAAAAAAATTCTGAGCTGAAGAAAGCTTATTTGGCACAACAGCAAGACAATCCTGAAGGGCTTGTTGTCGCACAGGCGTGAGCTCCTGCGCAGTGAAGACTTGCTCATAATGACGCACAAAGGCCTGGAGAATATAAAGTAGCTCTAAAAGCACCTAAATGCCATCTTTGATTTTTTTAATGCCTGGGGATGAGTGCCTGGCACGCAGAGCCAAAAAAAAAATGTATTTATTTTTGCAGGACATGTGTATGTTGTTGTTGCACCTGAGGGGAATGAAGAGGAGACGGAGTACTAGTTGGCTAGATGTGTTGAGAGAAAACATAAGTTGGTACATCCTAGAGTGGATGATGACAACTTTGAGTATCCAATTGGTTCAGTGGTTGTTGTTGGCACCTGGCTTCGAAAATATTTGATGAGAAAGAATGGCTTGCATGCATTTGAAGATTATGAAAGACACAAGAAGATTATACATTATTCACATTTGATTTTGGAAACCAGTATAAAACTAGTTAGATATCAAGGGAGGCCTGCTAATAAATTTTTATGGACATTTTCAATGGATGATCATGAGACAATCATAGATGCATTACAGAAAAGAGAGGATGCAGATGGTACAACAGAGTAAATAAATATTACCAATAAGTATATCTAGTTGTTTATATATTTAATTGATATATATATTTTTCTTTAATCATTTCCTAATTAAAGTTTTATATCATTTTTTGTTTCATGTCTCCCAAAATTAGATGCTTTACAAAAAAGAGAGGAGATGCACATATATTACAATGGAATTCGAATCTAGAGACAGGTAACTATATATAGTTCTAGATACATTTAATTGATAGTATAAATTCATTCTCTCAACTCCCCTTAATCCACCCTCTTGCATCCTCTTAAGCCATCCTCTTAGGGCCTATTAAGCCATATCATAAGGTTCATGACATGCATCCCCTTAATTCACTATCTTACATCCCTTTAATCCATTCTATCAACTCCCCTTAATGCACCCTCTTACATCCCTTCAATTCATTCTATCAACTCCCCTTAATCCACCCTCTTGCATCCCCTTAATCCACTCTCTTACATCCCTTTAAGTCATTTTATCAACTCCCCTTAATCCACCCTCTTGCATCCCCTTAATGCACCCTCTTACATCCCTTCAATTCATTCTATCAACTCCCCTTAATCACCCTCTTGCATCCCCTTAATCCACTCTCTTACATCCCTTTAAGTCATTCTATCAACTCCCCTTAATCCCTCTTGCATCCCCTTAATCCACTCTCTTACATCCCTTTGATTCATTCTATCAACTCCCCTTAATCCACCCTCTTACATCCCTTCAAGTCATTCTATCAACTCCCCTTAATCCACCCTCTTGCATCCCATTAATCCACTCTCTTACATCCCTTTAACTCATTTTATCAACTCCCCTTAATCCACCCTCTTACATCCCCTTAAGCCATCCTCTTAAAGGACACTCATAATTCCCCTTAAGCCATCCTCTTAGGACCCATTAAGCCATATCCTAGGGTTCATGAGATGCATCCTCTTAAACCATCCTCTTAACTCCCCTTAAGGCATTCTCTTAAGACCCCCCTTAGCTATATATCCTCTTAGGTCCCCTTAATCCATCCTATGGCAAAAATCATTTGAATTTGTATGGAATTTACTATATATTGTTCTTTTCTCACATGAATTTTTTTCTTAAATGACTCATAAAAATTGTAGTTACTTACATTAATTATTTTTGCAGGTTCTCATCAAGTCGTCTACGATGTGATTGTTGAACTAAAAAATTATTTTATCAAGAGACTATGTAAATATCAATTTTTGGTCTTCACCTAAAAGTTGATAAGCTTTAATTGTATCTACATGCACATATATGTTTCATCATGTTATATAGTTGTAATAAACATCTTGATATACATTATATATGTTTGTTCGATGTCACTTTTTAAATATCTTGTTCCAATTTTATAGATTATACATTTCATGTCTTGTATTTACCACATTTTATATAATTATTCAATTGTATAGATTATACATTTTATACATACAATGTTACATCCCGATTGTATAGTTACTACTGCATAGGAAGTACATTGTAATGTTTGAATCTTTTAGATGAATAAAACAGATTGTTCTTGTGATCAATTGAATGTGTATTAATGATTGTCTCATTTGTCTGATATTTCTATTGATGTAATTCTTGAATGATTGTAGCATAGAAGTTATGGAATAATGTTATTCTAACTTTCTACGATGTTTTATATATACTGCCTTGTTTTGAGCATATGACTTCCGTTGTCGTGTCATGATGTGCAGGAAACAGGTTTGTACCTCTAGGCAGAGGAGAGATATCACTCGGGGAGGAGCTTGGTCGGGTAAACAATAACGAGTACCAATTGGGCATACACACACATACTATATATTGAGTAAGCTAAGTCAATTGTTGAGTTAAGGGTAAGTCATCCATAGGCTTGTTTATTATCATTAGGAGTCGTATCTTCTTCTGAATGTGTGAATAAGTGATGTTTGCCAGTATAACCATATGTAGAATAATGTTGCAGGTTAGGAGGTGGGCATGTGTATAGGTATATATACATATAAATACGGTATGTACAAGTGACCATAGGTATATTCATGACGATACAAACGTATGAGAGCAGATGGATATGCCATACGTGTGCATCGATATAAATACACTTATGAATACTTATACATAGAGGAAGTATACAAGTAGATATACATGTATACATACCCACAACCAACTTGTTATATATATGTGAATGTGAATAAATATTATGTTGATATTACCTCGGAATCTACGTATACACATATATATACATATACATGGGTACATATAATGAAAGTATGCTGACTGGCTCGTAGAATACGTACATTGTAATTAAAAATGTATATGTATATACAGGTATATATGTAAAGGTAAATAGTTTTATATATTTAATATTATATCAAGCATGTATATAATATAGTCTTTACAAAATATATATATGTATACGAGATTATTTAAATTATTAAATTTAAATAATTATACATAAATATATAATGTAAATTAAAACTATATTATATATATATTTTAATATAATAAAATAAATATATAGATATATTTAATTAAATGGAATTGAAAATCAAATGAAGTTTAAAAGTGTTGAAGTGAAATCACGAATTTGAAATATGAGACGTTTTTTCTCAAAAATGAATATTTCCTTCAAAAGTCGAACAATTCTTGAAAATCAAATATTATGACTTCAAAATAAATCGAATATTATTGACACAATTCCACCATGTTTCAAATATTTATTTTAAACTATATGGAAACTATGAAGTGGAAAATAAAGAGGAAATAAGAGCTTCCCGTGAAAATGGCGCCTGAGGAATCGCGCAACCATGGCATGGTAACAAAACGCAGCTAAAAGGAAGTTGTTTGCAACTAGAGAAATGGAGATGTGGACACCATTTGATCAAGACTTTGTCTCTGCATAAACTTTCACTTATCCTTACCTGTTGAATTGCGCCTATACCTGTAGGTGTCGCAATTTTAAGAATTTGTCATGTGCAAAATAAACTTTCTTCATTGTTGTCAACAAATGGAAGTCAAAATCTTCTCTAAAAAGCGACACATTTCTTATTTGAATTATTCCAAACCCTGTTGGCAACTTGGATGCCTTGGAAAGAGGAATTGGTTAAGTTTTGAAACACTATATAAAGTCTGCAATGCTTATTCTTCAATACACGAATTTAGAAGTTTGTAAGTTCGATTCTATTCTCTTCAAGTGAGTTTATTCTGTTGTGAAGTGTACAATATTACGCTGAGAGTGATTTTTTTCCTAGTTGTGAGTATATTCTATTATGTTGTGAGAATTTTCATCAATTCTGGAAAACTGTATTTACTTGGCAGAGAAGTCGTTTCTGTCATTTGTCATCCCTTTGAGTAGCAAGTTGAGTTTATCTTCAGCTGGATTGAGTGTCCAATTTCAGAGGTGGTTGGATATCCTTTGACTGGAATCTGAAGGTGTAGCAATTTTCTACTAGAGCAGCAACTGTGGAAAGTTGTTAACAGGCATGTTATCTTTTTTATGTTTCCATGTTTTGCTGCTTTCATAAACAGAACAAAGCCTGTTTATGCCCTTTGTTTATAAATATGTAGGGAATAAAGATTGTTTATTTGATATATTATGAATTGAAAATCTGAAGAATGATTTCAATTATAAAAAGATATTTTGGAAAAGAGAAAGACAAATACATGCTTTGTACTATTAGCTTTGCATTTATTTGTAGATGGATTTACTGTTGCATTGAAGATTTAATGGCATTATTTTTATTGACTCCATATAAGGAGTGTATGCTTGTGTATAGCTATTTAATACTAGGAATGGATTGAGGGCATTTAATAAGCTACAAATCACAACTAGTTATAAGTTAACTTAGTCAAGTTAATGAAGCTCCTAGGATGAGAGTATCCAGTATAAGGGAGATAGTTGTAGGTACTTGTTAAGATGATCTTCGTTCTAGTAGTTAGTTTGTTGTAGGAAGTCTAGGGTACAGACTACCCCAATAGACCAACCTACGCGTAGAGTAAGAAAGCCTCAAGTCAAGTTGACCATGGCTAGTGCACATGATAGATGACCTACGTTCTTGATTGAATGTAAACACTTTGGCCAAAGTAGTGTTAGGAACAACTTACACTTAGTTGTGGTACTACACTGTCAGTTCACTGTGGTCCCGAAATACATACTAGTTCAAGAGTTGTCGTATGCACAGAACCTAGATATGTAGGAACATAACACTATGCCCAATTGGTAGTCGTTAAAGGATACCCCACCAATCTCTTCTTCGAAGGGAGGGTCGTTCATTGTAAAATGATCGTGTGGGGGACCGCATTATAAGTCTGTGGTTGGCGGAAAAATGCCTGAGTGATGTTTCTCCTCCTCAACAATCGGCCGATGATCCAAGATTTGATAGGACAAACTCCTGGACCTTCTTACTGCTATTGGTGCCAAAAGCCTTCGGGCTATGTATGTATTTCATTCTTCTTTACTTTGTTGTTTCTCTTAAGAATGAAATAGTTAAAGTTGTAAATTGATATATCATGTTTATGTATTTGAAAGGAAAATTTTTATCATCATGGCATTGTTCTTATCTATTGTGGCTGAAATTGAAAGTTTTAAATTTGACGTACAAGTTTGGTCGTTACATACAAGGAGATAGTTTTTTTGTTTTTTGATTCAAATATTTGCTATCTAATTGGAAAATAGTTAAAATTACCTGCCCTTAATTTATTATGAATATGATCTAAACTATTTAAAGAATGTTTTACTTTGTCACCTAACCATGTGATAAATTATATATATGAAATTTGATTCTAGATAAGAATTTATATAGTGCATGTAATACTTGAAAATTAGATAAAATATAAATATAGATGTGTATGAGTGCATATAATCATGAAAATGAACATAACACGATCTCATAATTGGCTGCATATATAATCATCATATTAAAGTCAACTAATATAAATAAACACAAATATGATAATAACATGTTCAAAATAAAACTAGAGATAGATAGTCCATAAAATTTATATGTCAAGTCCAACACATATATTTAAATAAAACTAGAGATCTATAGTCCATAAAATATAAAACCATCTAACTTTCAGGTTGATTGGTCAAATCAAGTCTCCTCTTTGTTCCATGTTGACTAGATGTACCTGCATCATGTTGTAAAAGAGTACAAGAAACTTGAAATTAGATTTAAATTTATTTAGAAATTTTGATATAATTAAACATATTTAAACTTGAAAATATAAACTTTTAGATAAAAATAAATTTAATTAAGTATCTAGTAAATATAGTAAAAATGATTTCCAGTATGCATAAATTACCATATGATCATATGAATCTGTAACTGGCACATTTTCTTCAACGGGTAGCATAATTGTCACTTGAGAAGATGCAAATGCCTGATCTACTATATCCTGCATATTCATATAAAGCAAACAATATGTGAAAACTTCGAATATATATATTTAAAAGGTCTGTAAAAATTGTATAGGAGATTTAAAGTAAAGTTTACAACCTCGAATGATATGACCTCATGATCACACACCTGAGATTTCTCATGCATAAATGTCGACGATGTCTCAGGTGTGCGGCCCGCCATGGGTATCTCATGAAATTCATGCATATAGATGTACAACAATTCGTATAGATCATTCACGCATGTGTATGTAAATGAAAAAATTAAATTAGATCTATGATGTGTATTTAATTTAAACTTAACAAAATTTTGAAAGCACACACCTGAGCTGATGATGTCTCACGAGCGCTCACCATTGTAACTTGTGGTTGGTCAGTACTAGGTATCGTATGACCTCCCTGCATCTAGATATAATATATCAATTCACACATGTGTACAAATTCAAATTAAATTAGATATATATCCACACAAATTATTTAATATATATTAGTTCAAGTACCTGTCCAAAAGGTGAGCCCAGATCTACAACACTCGACATATACACACAATAATCATATTGAGTTTCAGGCATCATGTGATCATGCGTCTACACCAAACACTTCTTGAATTAATATTATATTATATATAATTTGATGTTATTATTTACATGAATTTTTCACATTTCAAACTTGAATTAAATTTAAGTTCAAAAGATGAACATACCTATGTAGGACGATCCTCAGAATATAGTAAATTCAGGTATGACCCCATCCCAGATGCATGTGCGTCACCTGAAGTGGATGTCTGAGTATCCCTATAGCCCGAGCCTCCATGCTCTCTATTGGCCACTTCAGTGGCCACGTGTGTAGTCTGTTGAGTGAGTTGTCCTGAAAGTGAACTCAATGCTCCTAATGTCGATAACATGGTCTACTACTAAAATGTAGTGGGAACACCAGGAAAAGGAGGAACAATAGGAGCAATTGGAGCACGTTGCTGAGGATCGACATGTGCTCCTAGTCTATGTTGGGGCATGCCACACCCAACTCCCTGAAATGACCTCATATCAAAATAGTTGGGTTTTTTACCCAACTCAAACTCAGCCCATAACTTTCTCAAAAAGTACAAAGGCACTTCATTGTTTCCATGTGGTGGACTATCAAACACCATCCACCATCTCTCCCAAAAATGTGCAGCTATCTACGGGTGCCTACACCATAAAATTGAAATTCATTTTTTCGTGGGTGGAATTGGTTGGTTTGTTTGGGGGTTAATAAAATATTGGCACATGGCTTGTTTGGTAATTTTTAGGTCATTGATTTCTTTATATGACAATCCATCTGCATAGAATTGTCTCATCTCTTCTCTCCATTGATGGAACCTATATAGGTCTGCATCAATAGATCTAACATAATTGACAAAGTTTGCATCGTAGATGCAAACTGTGCGAGATGGGGAGGGACTCTATGTTAGAAACCCAGAATAGATTTGCAAACCAGAATAGACCTTCCACAGAAGAGAAAAACGAAAAAGCAAGAGTTTTGCATGAAATGTGCAAATTGATATATTTGAAGTACAATTAATTACAAGAGATAATTTTCTTTATAAAAGCAAAGATGCAACAACCTTATCTTATCTTGAGCAACAAGATAGCTCAAAAGATAAAGATGAAAGCCTATAACTTAGGAATTAAATATGCCTAAAACCCAGAATAGATTTGCAAACCAGAATAGACCTTCCACAGAAGAGAAAAACGAAAAAGCAAGAGCTTTGCATGAAATGTGCAAATTGATATATTCGAAGTACAATTAATTACAAGAGATAATTTGCTTTATAAAAGCAAAGATGCAACAACCTAATCTTATCTTGAGCAACAAGATAGCTCAAAAGATAAAGATGAAAGCCTATAACTTAGGAATTAAATGCCTAAGTAAACTTATGCAAAGTGTAATTAATAATTAATTACACCAACACCCCCCCCCCCATAAGTGCAACTTAGGGAGAAGCAAAATTATTATGCAAATATGAGTCATGGCAACAAGGCCTGATTAGGTACTCATGTACAAATGTAAAGAGAGAGAAAACCCAATGGTGAAAACCCCCCCTTCAATGAGATGAACTGCTGTGAAGAAGCACTAGAACTCTGATGAAGCAACACTGGAACCCCAAATCTGGCAAGCAAGGAAAGATAGTTATGTTTGCAAAATACCAATCAGAATCACAAATGCAACAGCAGACCTGATGCCAAGGAACATTGGAAACTCACATACTAGATCAACTCTGGAATCTGTAAGCAACAGTAGATGAAAGTAGGAATGGACCCATAATGATGACAAATCTGGAAGTTGTGTCTCACGAAGCCAATGCTAAACTGGAACTAAAACTGCCCATAGGACGAGTACCATCAAGATCTTGGAACATTAACCATAAAAACATGGCCTTCAAATGAGAAAGATCTGAACCAATGCGGATCAAGAACTGTAAAATCCCAATGTGAAGTGTGAACCGAAGCAAACCAACAATGTGTCCAGCTAAGCAAGAAAGAAGCTAGAAGGAGACAATAGGAAACCAGAAAAAATCATACGAGTTGTCACCAATCATGAAAGATGGATGCAAGAACCCCCCTTAATGGAACTTTATATCAGTTATTTATTACAATACCCAATGATTGCATAAGGAGATAATGCAAAATTACAGAAACATAAGTGAAAATGCAAACCTAAAGCACGAAAAAAAAAATGAATGCATGCATAAAATAAGTTACACATTTTTTGGAAATGACCTCAGATCTGTATAGAGGCTGAAACTAGCTTTCTAATGCCGCAAAAATCGCGAAAATTAGATAAGCGAATCAAAAGATATGCGTCCTGGAGTGAAAAAGGAAACATCTGACTTCCGAGGCTGAAAAAGACATCAAAAATGCAAAACCAAAAAATTAGACCTGCACCATTACTTAGAGCTCGGAAACAGCTTTCCGGCAATATCTCGTTTGCAAAAAAACGACGTCGTATGTGAAAGATATGCTCGTTCTGTGAAAGTGCTCAAAAAATGTCCGATTCAGCCCCCAGAAGCCCTCAGGGGCTAAAAAAATAGGGCCCCTAGTCGCATGGGCGGACCAGGGGCTGAAGTGCAAGGGCCTGCGACGGAGCCCCCGGTCACCCACGTGACTGGGGCGGGGGCTAAAGATCTCGGCAGGGGGCTTATTCTCGGCTCCAGGTCCTTCACAGGACTGTCGGCTAGGTTTTAAGCCCTCGGGGGCTGGCTGAGCGATCGGCCGGTGTAGAAAGGTGGAGCCACCGGTGGCGGTGGCTTGTGGGTGGTCCGTCGGTGGCTGCCCGGCGGAGCGGTGGCGGCAGTGGGCGTATGAACTGGCCGCGCATAACTAGAGTAGATTTTTTGATTTTTTTATATTTTTTTGAATTTTTTTTGTACTGCGTGCCTCGTGAAGCATGCCTGGGGGCCGTACGGCCCTTGGGCAAAAAAAATTTGCCTCTCCAGTTGACAGTGTCCAAATTGGACAAACTTTATATGGAAATAGGGGTTTTTGGGCGCTGCAAATCCAACGGCGAGGTCCGTTTGGACCCAAAGTGCTCCAAAAATCAGGCGACCCCCAGATCTATTAGAAAAATCACCAATCTTACAACCCTCACAGATCTGGAAAACGGTGATGAATATGAATAAAATGAAAGCCATTTCTGACTTTTTCCAGCGCTCTGAATCCAACGGAAAACCCCGATCTGATCCAAGACGCTCTAGAAATATGCTCAAGGATTGAAACCCTCGAGGGACCTCGAACGAGCTCTGCACTATGTTCCTCCAAAAACGTTGAGAAGGGGCTGCAAATCGAGGCTCTGATACCATGTTAGAAACCCAGAATAGATTTGCAAACCAGAATAGACCTTCCACAGAAGAGAAAAACGAAAAAGCAAGAGCTTTGCATGAAATGTGCAAATTGATATATTTGAAGTACAATTAATTACAAGAGATAATTTGCTTTATAAGAGCAAAGATGCAACAACCTAATCTTATCTTGAGCAACAAGATAGCTCAAAAGATAAAGATGAAAGCCTATAACTTAGGAATTAAATATGCCTAAGTAAACTTATGCAAAGTGTAATTAATAATTAATTACACCAACACTCTAGGCTTATTTTTTATAAGATCTATATTTCCTTAAATGAAAATGAGGTTTTCTCGGATATTCTCTCTTAATTGATCTTGATCAACTACAGGAGCGGGTGTGGGGTTAGGCGGTGGATAATGTGGAGGTGTGCTAGGGTTTTTTTCATGTGGTGGATTGGGATGTATGGGATCTATAGGAATTTCTTGATCGGGCATAAAATACTCTAAAATAAACATTGGATCCATGTGAGAAATGATATGGTAACTGCATGTTAAACAATTAAAAAATATATATCAACAAACTAATTAAATAATGCACACAATTTGAAAGTTATTTAAAAATCACATTGAACATGCACAAATTCATAATATATTTCATTTGAAGACCATTAGATTTATAACATTAAAAATTCATAGCATGTACACACATTAAATTGAGTCCAGTGTGGGGTTGTTAATATGAAGGGTAGAAATGAAATTATGGGGTTTTATTAAAATTTATTTAATCTCATTCATTATTTTCAAATAATACTAAAGATAAAAATGAAAAATTAATAGAAGACATTGAAAGGGACACATAGATATATGCTAGTGACCTAATTGCAATGTACAAAATATAAAAAAAGATGAGTCAAGCTCTATTCACCAAATTTTGAGAACTTCTTTGATCCCCTTAAGAAATGTCAAATTCCCCCTTAAGACATTGATTTACGATTTAGGGTAATAGGATGGCTTAAGGGGATCTATGTGTAGTAAGATCCTAGGACAAAATGGTCCATGGCTTAAGAGAATAAAATTTGGCGGAGTTGCCTAAGGCAACCAAATTTCATTTTAAGGTCCTACAACAAAATGAATAGATGTATTAATCAAGTATGACATAGAATTTAATTAAATCCAAGGACATAAATTGATTTATCTAAATTTTCAAATTTCATGATAAGAGACACAAGTTCTCTATAGTGGGACAAAGTAGTTAAGAAGAAATTATAAGTTTAACACTAACGTTAAAATTTATAATCTCATTCGTTTTTTTCAAAGAATACTAAAGATAAGAATGAAAAATTAATAGAAGACATTGAAAGGGACACATAGATATATGCTAGTGACCTAATTGCAATGTACAAAATATAAAAAAAGATGAGTCAAGCTCTATTCACCAAATTTTGAGAACTTCTTTGATCCCCTTAAGAAATGTCAAATTCCCCCTTAAGACACCAATTTACAATTCAGGGTGATAGGATGGCTCAAGGGGATCTATGTGTAGTAAGGTTCTAGGACAAAATGGTCCATGGCTTAAGGGAATAAAATTTGGTGGAGTTGCTTAAGGCAACCAAATTTCATTTTAAGGTCCTACAACAAAATGAATAGATGTATTAATCAAGTATGACATAGAATTTAATTAAATCCGAGGACATAAATTGATTTATCTAAATTTTCAAATTTCATGATAAGAGACACAAGTTCTCTATAGTGGGACAAAGTAGTTAAGAAGAAATTATAAGTTTAACACTAACATTAAAATTTATAATCTCATTCATTGTTTTCAAAGAATACTAAAGATAAGAATGAAAATTAATAGAATACATTCAAAGGGACACATAGATATATGCTAGTGACCTAATTGCAATGTACAAAATAAACAAAGATGAGCTTGAGCTCTATTCACCAAATTTTGAGAACTTCTTTGATCCCCTTAAGAAATGTCATATTAGGACCCCTTAAGACATCAATTTACGATTTAGGGTGATAGGATGGCTTAAGGGGATCTATGTCTAGTAAATGTCCTAGGACAAAATGTTCCATGGCTTAAGGGAATAAAATTTGGTGGAGTTGCCTAAGGCAACCAAATTTCATTTTAAGGTCCTACAACAAAATGAATGCTTTTAGGGTTTAGGGTTTAGATTTAGAGATTTGATGACATGAAAACATATAGAAGACACATGAATAAATTTTTACGAGTAAATGATCTAAACCCTACCACCTAAACTTAGTGCTTTGAATAAAATATGTGACATTCTAGGAATAGCTTCAATATATCAACAATTAGGAATTTTAGATTTCAATTATAACTAAGTTGTTGAATTACGATGGATTTTGAACCTATTTGGACCTCTAAGCACTCCTGGATGATTTTAAAAGGAAGAGGGGATCTAAAGTGATTTAGACCCAAAAAAATTTCTAATCATATATTTTTTGAAACTTTTCTATGGCATAGACTCTTCCTTCATATTTATATAAATTCTAGACACATGGGTTTTCAAAAAAGAACTTAACTGCTACTAAGTGAGGAATCAATTGATCAATTCAATAAATAAATAATCTTAGAAAATAAACCTTTGGTTATAGAATTGACTTGCATTTATGAATCATCTATCAAGTTTCTCAAAAAAGTAATTTGAATTTTCCATTGAAATGTCCATGCTACAAGTTAGCTTTGATACACTAGTTTAGAGAAAGTACAACATTTATTTTTCCTAATCTAGAACAATGCCACTACACATGAGAGTTAAAATAGGAATTAGATTACACACAACCTATAGATCTTATGAATAACATCCTATAAATTAAGGCTTAATTATGATCATAATGCATCCTTACATAATTCACAAAGGATCTCATCCAAATAAGAGAAATGGGTAGAAATCATTCATGCTTCACATTTTAATATTTATTTGAATTAATAACATTTATGTGTCTAGCTCTATACATATTGCACATAGTCTAGATTAACAAGTATGACTTGCATTTCTATGTTTTTTTAAGAGAATACATCATACACTATATAAGCTAATGACATTGATATAGAGTGATTACATGTTCATATCAACTAGCATCATGATATATAAACTTATTAAATCAAGCACATAGTTTCACATGAGGTACAGTATTTTACTTCACTGGTACACTTTCTCAAGTTAAATTATACAATCATGAAGTTTTCTGAGATAAAATTAGGTATCAAATTTATATTATGTGAACATATTATAATTAAATCAATTTGTTGGTTAATATATAGATCTATGCATCGATTGTTTGTACCTCCTTTATTAGTCAATTATGAATTTCATTGGTAGTTGTGTGGATCACCAACATACCAAAGTGTACCTAACCTATGGACTATAATTTGTGATCCCTCCCTACATGCTATGTCATCAAGTCTTACTACACATCCTTATTTTACCTCTTCTATTATATCACATGCCCCTAATATTGAACTTTTCATCACTTCCACCCTAAATAAACTAAGAACCATGAGTGAGAGTAAAAATCATACAAAGAAGGTTATGTCAAATAAAAAATGTAATCTAAACCTCCTTGAGGAGCCCTAATTTAGGGTTTTAGGTTTACGTTTTAGGGTAAATAGCCTGTTTTAGGTTTACGTTTTAGGGTAAATAGGGTTTTAGGTTTACGTTTTAGGGTTTAGGTCTAAGGATTAACCTGTGTAACTTAGTTTTTAGGGACCTATGTAAATGTTGTAACCTAAGGTTTCTAGGGTTTTGATTTCTAAGTTAAATGTGTTCAATTTAGGTTTAGTTTTTATGGTTTTCAATTTACAATTTAACGTTCTTTGTTTCATTGACATTTTTGATTTTTTAAATGCAATTAAAAACTATAAAACATTGAACTAAAACACACTAAACAAACAAAAACTGAATACTAATTACAAAACAAAAAAATAAGATGTAAAGCAAAAAAAGGCAGAATTCAACCAACCTAGAGATCGATGAGGTCGGTTGTGTCGATGGGAGGAGGTGGCAGTCAATTTTTTCTTCAATCACGGCCTTTGAAATGTGTACGCAATCTCCTCTCTTCTTCTCTGACGCCAACTAAAATGGTGAGGAAAAATGAAATACAGTGGCTTATTTAAAAAAATAAATACCTTCATGAAACACGTACGCATTTTCGGTTCACATACCTGAAGTTGAACGCATACGCGTTTGGATTTAGGCTCGGGTACCCGTTCCGTAATGTGTACGCTTTATTTTGAAAACGCATACGCATTTCCTGTGAAACTTTTTGTTTTGCCCAAAATTTCCCCTCTTCGTATACCCAACTTCTTGCTTTTACCCTCCTACAACAACTGGCTTTCTTAAAAAAAAAACATGACAAAACATGTGCATGCTTGCACTTAGAGGAAAACAAAGACACCTAGATCATGCATTCCCCTAAGGAGAATGTAGAGTGTGTAGCAACAGTTATTGGAATTCCATTAAGTGGAATTGGGAGAACCTCACCATCTAGCCTGGAGAGATGGAATGCATTAGCCTCCTTACAACTAGTGACGGCATACGGACCACTCCAAATGGTGTCAAATTTGGTATGCCTTTTAGCTTTCGCTCTATCTGCATCCCATTTTAGCACCAAATCTCCTTGGAACACTTTGTGGACAACTTTTTTGTCAAAATTTCTCTTGACCTGTACTTGATGAGTCTCAAGGGCCTGCAGAGTCTTGTTCCTAGTCTCCTCTAACTCCAATAGCTCTGCCAACCTCACTGTCATGGCATCATTTTTTGTTAATTCCAAGTGATGTGCTAACTCAAGAGAAGGCAACTCCAATGATAATGGTAGCCTTGCCTCCCTTCCATAAACCAACATGAAAGGGGAATTTCCAATAGAACTCTTGGTAGTGATCCTATGAATCCAAAGGGCTATCTTCAGTTTGTCATGCCAAAACCTTTGATTATCCTCAATAGTCCTTTTAATTATCCCGATGAGGTTTTTGATTGAAGACTCATCCAAGCCATTTCCCCAAGGGTAATAATTTGATGAGTTTTTCAAGTATATACCATGCCTAACTTCCCAATCACTTTTGAGTCTTTTATGTTGTACAAGTATATCATAGTTGGGCATGATTTTGGAAGTTGCAAACTATATTGTAGGTTATACAAGTTCTATACTCATGTTTGACTTTGATGATTCATGGACTATAGACATACCACAATGTACTTGATTACATTTATAATGGAGATGAGAAGCTATTTAACTCTCTTGTAGGAGTTTGGTTTTTTCCAAATTAACCCTCATGTGCAGCCATTATGCTGCTATTTTTCTATGTTTGTTTACATATTTTCATGATTATGTAATGTAGAACCATCTACACATCATGTTTTGTAAGTGTACAAACAAATGAACAAACAATCATCATAATATAGGTGGTGTCTATGAGAAGCAACAACTAAGATATTCCTTGATGATGAATTGTTTTAAGAGTCCCTCAATTTACAAATCAATTAAGAGCCATCATCACATCACAAAATGATTAATTTAATTGACCAAATTTTAAAAAACCATTTCCTCAAATACTAGCCTATAAGAGATATATTTCTCATTTTACAAATAGAAAACGATTTACCAATTATTCTATATGTATAAATAAAACCTCTCATCCCTTAAAAGTGTGTTCATAATATGAATATATTTCCCAAGGTACAAGTACAAACAAAACTTACCATTACTTATAAAACTGTATTGTAAAAACCCCAACCAAAAGTAGACATGCAAGGACAAAACATATACAAAAGCAGTAAGAACTTATACATCCCAAACAGGAGTAACATCTGATTTGGAAAACCACTGTTGAGTCGTCAGAAAACAAGTTTCAGTTGTCATTTAATGGTAAACCAGCCTCCAAAATATCAGATAAACCTAGAATTTGCATGCACAAACACCTCTTTAACATATTAACATACATATAGTTTTCTATCGACGTAATCTTTGAACCTCCTTTAGATGCAAGTGCTAGTTGATAATTCACAATAATAAACAAATCGTCACTTGATATCAAATAAAGTTTATAACATCTGTTCAAAATAGGAAAATAATCGGCGGTTGTAGCCAAACTCAAAAACTGTGCAAACAAATCATTATACAGATCCTCATCAAGAAAATCCAAATCAGCGATTAG
Organism: Sequoia sempervirens; assembly: GCA_007258455.2. Lineage (NCBI taxonomy): Eukaryota > Viridiplantae > Streptophyta > Pinopsida > Cupressales > Cupressaceae > Sequoia > Sequoia sempervirens. The sequence goes on along the minus strand of VDFB02260907.1, from coordinate 154,133 downwards.
TTCATTATGACCAGATACAATGGATTAGGAGGAGTGAAGTAAGTTTTGTGTGTTCTAAATTTTGTGGTGTCAATTTTTTAATGCCTTCATTTTTTTTGGTTTTATTATGACAGTCATACTTAGGGGAGTATTGTTTTCTTATTAAGCTGAAAGGCTTCTTACACTCACATCAACCAGTATGTGTAGATTTTTATTCTCCCCATTTAAATTGATGTCTACTAACCCGTCGCAAAGTAAAGTATTTATCAATAGATTTGTGCTTTTAAATCAGATTTTAAAGCAGTTTACATACTGCGAAAATTTCCTTGTTTTAGACAAGATAATCTTGAATATTTTTTTAATATCAATTTAGAATTTTTATTTAATTGTAATATTATATTTAAGATTTTTTTTATATGTAAGCTTTAAAAGCATGCATTATCATCATCTTTTTATAGTTTTACTATATATGACATTTTTAAGGAAATATAATATAGTATTCTAATTTATAATAGTAATATATATCATTTTAGAATATTTTCAAAAAACTAAAATATACATTTTTAGAAAATACATGATTTTTAATTTATAATATTTGTTATGGAAATACATATTAATTTACAATGTTTTCACGCTTTTATAATTAAGCCAAGAGGCTTCTTACACTCACATCAACCAGTATGTGTACATTTTTATTCTCCCCATTTAAATTGACGTCTACTAACTTGTCGCAAAGTAAAGTATTTATCAATAGATTTATGCTTTTAAATCATATTTTAAAGTAGTTTACATACTGCGAAAAATTTCTTGTTTTAAACAAGATAATCTTGAATATTTTTTTAATATCAATTTAGAATTTTTATTTAATTGTAATATTACATTTAAGATTTTTTTTTATATGAAAGCTTTAAAAGCATGCATTATCATCATCTTTTTAACATTTTTAAGGAAATATAATATAGTATTCTAATTTATAACAGTAATATATATCATTTTATAATACTTGTTATGGAAATACATATTAATTTACAATATTTTTATGCTTTTATAACTTTTAGAAGATTTTTAACAAGATTATCTTGAATATGTAATACAAAAAAATTAAATAAATACAATATTATATATATAGGATGATAATAATGAATACTTTTAAAGCTTAGAGATAAATAAAATCTTGAATTTAATATTACAATAAAATGACAATTACTAAATTGATATTAAAAAATTCAAGATAATCTTGTTAAAATCTTGATAAGCTGTTATTTTTAATATTATTTTTAGTTTTAAAGTTGTTTTAAAACTGTATTGCCAATGTTTCATTTCGTACATAAACTTATGTGAACACTACCCTTCAACTATATAATGCGCAAAGAGCTTAGAGTGCATGTACACTGTTTAATAAACAAATTTGTCAAGAGTGTATGTTGTCTGAATTGTACAAAGCTTCACTTGGTAATGCAAGTTTTAGTTATGGTTTATTTTATGCATATTGGATTGATGATTTGCTTGGTTGCATATTATTGCAGATAGGATCTAGATCTTGTTTTATTTTGTTCAAAGCTGCCTCAATCAATAGTAAATGATTTTAATTACACAAGTTATGTATGTAGGTAGAGTTAAAAAAAATAGATTTAACATTGAACCAGAAGCAACCATCTTCGAAAAGGGAGACATAGAAGACCAAGATTGTGATTGGGAGAGGGCAACAATTGTGGATTGTGTAGGTATCTGCATTTCTTATTTTACTTGTAATCAATTGTTTTTTAATCGTAATATGAAACATAATGATCTATTTTTCCTTCTTGATATCGATTTGAGTTTTTGGATTTCAATTTTTTGATTTGAGTTTTTCGATTTGAGTTATTTTCTCTTTTAGAAGTTTGTTTTTTGTTTTTTGAACCATCTTCTAGCAAAGTGTTGCCAGTATAATCTCTGATATATTGTTGTCTTTAGGATTTTTATTTAATTTCTTAACTTCTTATGATTTTCATCGATGCTCTCATCCTACAAATCTGAATCATTTTCTTCATTCATACTAGAGTGATATGTTATATATCAAATTCATAACAACTCCTACATTTTTGTAAAACTCTAAATTGACCTTCAACTTGCTTGGTTTTTGCATCTGCATTTGGTGGCCCTAGATGAGCAGTAGCATTGATTCATGTTGTCTCCAAAATTTTTATCAAGAAACAAATACCAAGAATCAAAGTACATACCTACAATTCTATAACAAAACTCTTCAATCTAACTTGTTTATCTGCTTATTTAGCCTTAAAAGCTTTGTAGTTTAGGTTCGTGGAGAACAAATGTGGCTCCAGAACAGAAAAGGCAGCTGAAACGTGAACCCCTATATGACCCAACTTAACAGTAAATGACTTCAATTATTTTTTGCAACATTCATACAAATATAAGCAAAGAAGATAACAAATGCATGAAGAACATTTTCATCTTTATGCCCTTTTGATTTGTCGCAACACAATCCAAAGATGGGATACAGTTGGAGAAATAAAATTAAAAAAATAGTTTATAATATGCATTTTTGGGTGGGAATGAACTTTTAGGGAACTTTTGGACAGAAGACTTAAAGGTCTGAAGAAAAATCTTTAGTATTACCCTCCCACATCATTATATATATCTCTATTCAAGCAAATGAATTAATGGTTGGGGTACTTTTTAGAGTTTAGATGTATTTGAGTTTTGCATGAATGACATTTTAGTTTTTAAAGTTCGCTACATTTCTTAAGCACGTAATATATTGATGTTGATTTTATTTTAGTTAAAATGGGTAAAAACAGAAGAAGTAGATCTTTAATTAAATAAATATCATTATTATTATATATATTTTTGGTAATTACTGGACACACATCATACAACCCACATAAATATGCATAAATTGGCATTTAAATCATTCTTACTTCTCAGCCATTAAAATACAAAAGTGGATCTAACCAGTAAAGAATACCATTACCTAAATATAAGTTTAGTTTTTTTAATGTATTTTATTATTTACAAACTAGCATATATATACTTCAATATTTTTGGATGCAGGTCTACCAAGACACTTGCAACTACATAAACAAAATCACAATGCCACTTGCAACTACATCAGACAAAATCATGATGCATGTGGGTTGAAAACATGATTGTTGAGAGCGTGGGAGAAGGCATGAAAGATCTCGAAGGAGATCATGTGTTGCCATTATTTACAGGTGAGTGTGAAGAATGCATATATTGCAAATCACCAAAGCCCTAATCTGTGTAAAAAAATTCAGAATCAATCCCACCAGGGCAGTCATGCTGAGCAATCCTTCAAGAATTAAAAGATTTATTTTTTTGTTTAATGGATTCAATCAAGTTACATAGATATCAACATCCTTATGTATCAATACATCAAATACTTTCTTTTCCATTCTCGCCCTGCCATGCATGTCCTCCTAAATCTTTTAACATTGCAATGGTCAATTAAACAACTAATAAATCTTGAAGATTATAGTTATCCACTTAATAATGGATAAATGTTCATGATTATAATGGTTTGGTAGAATAAGGCAAGATTTTATACCTTTTTCCTTAATATGCCTCCTACATTTAGTGCTATGGTGGCTCTATGAAGACTTTTTTTTATTAAATTTAAATAATAGCTTATGAAATGTGAAACAAAAATATTGATTGAAAATTAATTAACAATTATATATAAGTTCTTATTTTTATTTTTGATGAATTCTTATAAAATTATGTCAAAATTATTTACTATTTTTTAAAATCATTTTGAATTGAAATCGGTTTTTCTTTATAACTATAGAATTTGGGAAAAATAGGTGCCTCGAGAAGGATAACTCTCGGCATATTTTATATATATTAATATTTAATATATGTATGCTAGTTATATTTTTACATGACAATCGGTACTCAAGATAATAGACGAACCCACAAGCTATACCCAGACTAGTACCATTAACAGAACCCGAACGGTATAGAAATGATGACCTCCATATCAGCACCTCATAACATGGAAAATTCTATATTCTTAAAACTATATATATATATATAAACAATTCACAACCTTCAAAACAATATAAATATATGGATAGATGATCCAAAAGTGTCTAAAATAGATAGATATTTGTTAGATTTGCAAAAATTTACAGGAATTATAGACTTTCAGGATTTTTCTCAAATACTCATCTTAAACTACATATGCTTATAAAAGATATACTTATCTATATTCAATTTGGTTTAAAAAGGAAAGATTGACTAGCTATCATATGCTTGTAAAGGAAATTTATCCACTAGAATTCTCCTGGATTGGGAATGACAAACAATCATTGAAATTGCTTTAGTCACAGTCCGAGCACCGATATCAGATTACCAGGTGACAAAAGAAAAGAAAATACAGAAAAATTTAACCAGCAATCAAGGTTCCAGACTCAACCCCAAAGTTTGTGGATTGGTAAAAAATGAATTTAAAGCTTAAATACTGTATATTTTTCCAATAAATTAAAAAAACTGTACAAAAGTGAATGAGAAAAATTTATATACATTTTATGCTTAACGTCAATTCTAGAGCCTTGATTTTAGTTTTTACTGATTCTCTGTACAACTAAAGCCAAAGGGAACATACAACACATAATCAAACAAAACAGGGCCTTGGTTCCCCGGTGAGGGTTGACATTATCCTTTGCTTTCAGAATCAGGAAGCGAATTCATGGCAATCTTTACAGTACAGATACTTCTCAGGCCCGACTTCTAAGCCGGTTTATGCCCATGCTATGTACTGCAAGCAACCATTGAGAATGTTCTGAAAAGCATCCCAAACAGGAGTAACGTCTGATTTGGAAAATTTATTCAAGCTCCAGGCAGCACTAAAGTCCAACAGAGTACGTTGCTTCAAGCATCCAAAACAGGTTCGAGGTTTCATTTACTGCGGCCTTCCCAACCCTACTGATGGTGCAAGTTCTGGATGAATTTGGAGGAATAGATACTAACCCAAACCTGGCATAAGCCAGACCATGTCCAACCTTAAATATTGCAGTGCAGCCCAAATGAGTGTGTTCTTGAGCATCCAAAATAAAGAATTACAAAATAAATTCCAAAATGTCGAAGTATAAGGGAAATATAGAAACACACATTGAAAATTCACCCTTCCTATCCAGGATTCTCTACAGGGCAACCTCTGAAGAAACCAGGCGGTGAGTCTCCCAAACTTCAACCCCCTGCATCTCTGCCCTTGCCACAAAAAGCCTATCTCCGCCCGCACCAAGGGCCATAACTTCCTGCCCAGTATGTCTCCTGCTGTGCTCAATAAAATTCCTCCTGAATGAGGTCTCCCAGTACTCTTTCTCATTCGAACCCACACTGGCAGTTGATAAAGGAACCTCAGACCATACTTCCAAATCCCCACCTCTGCTACAAAATATCTGTCTTCCATAGCCCAACAGCTTAGCATCTGGCCTCCCTTCATTAACTGCCAGGGCAGGATTGGTTTCAGTCATATTCATCCATGGGTCCTGGGGCTTCAAGTGCCTGAGGTCAGCCATGGCTAACTTGCCTGTCATCACACTCACCTTAAAAATACCAGTTAAATCTTCATTATATGTCACATCTGCAAAGCTGTCACGTTCCATGACCCTCGGGTCCGCGTTTGAGTTTGGCTCTTTCCATTCCCATACAATTTTATCGGCCCGCACGTCCCAGAGCCTTATGAAACTGCTGTAACCAAATGTCCCACCATGCACACCAGTAGCCATGAGTAGGTCCTTAGAATCCAGGTACAGCAACTTAGTGGCCACTTTTGTATGTGCCGAACGGCCATTTTCTCGGCCAATTTCCTGCATTTCAATAATTGTATGAGAAGGGGAAAAAATGTTTGGACATTGACAATAATTGTGACGCAATACTTATTAGGCACTACAGTTGCTATAAGTACTTCCAATTCACAAGCAGGCCAACAACATTGTATATGGTGACTAAGGCAATTACTGGCTGAGGATCAACAACCATATATGTATACAATTATGATCAGATCAATCATTGGCTTAGTCTTAATTCACTAATGATGGTCAAAGAAAAAGTTATCAGGTGCAAGTCCTGAGGTTGATGTGTTAGCATCCTCCTTTGGAATTCTAACATTACTCAGCATCACTTTCATGGTGCTTATGTGCTTTGTGGATTGCCTCGTGATTATTACAAGTGTAAGCATTGCTTTGAAAATTACAAGCTTAAATAAAATTCAATATCTACCTTCACGATTTGGAGATTCTCTTTGTCTACCATGAGAATCGTGTTGTCCGTGTGCTGCCCAGTCTCAAAGCTGGCGAAAACTGCTGATCCTGATAAGGTGACTGACTGGACACACGTTCGATATATACGAGTATCATTCCTATCAGACCAGTTTATGCTCTTCACCTGTGTGCCATTCATTGTGTCATAGATGTGAAGTCCGGGGAAGTCCTGTAGACGCAAGTGCACAAATATATTAGTTATAACATTGTACATGAAATCTTTAAAAAGTTTAAAATCAACACAATCAAACAAACACTGTCTATTTGTCACATCGTTTGCATCCAACTAGTCAAGATGAATGCCTCTCTTCTTGGAATGGAGTTGCACCATTCCATGTTGTGCAAATCATATAATAGATAGACAAATCAAATCAAACAAAGTTTGAAATATCGTGATTCAATTTTATAGCTTCCTATATTTGTAGTTGTATTAAACTTATGGGGTCATTTAAAATCTGAAAACAAATTAATCAAACAGAAGGGTGTATCCATCACTTTATTTTCACTTATCCGGCAGCCCAGATTAACTCCTCAAATGCATTTCTACATAGTGGGATTCGATCTGCATTGTTCATAACTGTGCAAATAATATAATGGGTAACCACATCCAATCAAACAAGCCTGGGTGATTCAACTTAAAACAGATACAATCTTCTGGACAAGTAATGCAATCTCAGGAAATGCCTCTCCAGGCTTATGGAGGAACTACCTGTCTAGATCACCACTCAATACTATATGGAAAGATCTAAACACATATCGATGCTTGGAGAATTATTGACAAACTAATAATCTTCCGAACTACAAAATGCAATTCAAATAAATCAATGCAAATAATCAAACAACTAGGAGGATGAATTTTTAAAATAAAGTAATCTTCTAAACAAGTAATGCAATTTGCCTAGCCAGCATTCCAGACGCCTTTTAGAATGAAAGCAACATGCTAAACCTAAGAGAACTCATTTTAGAATTAAAGGAATCTTCTAAACAATAAATGCATTTTACCTGGTGAGCATTCTAGATGAACCTTTCAGTACCATGTGGAGAAGAGGTAAAAAGAAAATGCACCCAATTAAACTAAGCTATAAGAACTCATTTTAAAACTGAAGCAATCTTCTAAACAAGTAATGCAGTTTGCTTTGCAAGCATCCTAGATGCACCTTTCAGTATTGTATGGAAGAGAGTAGATACACTTTGTTTTGTTTTCTAAATTTAGACATTTTATAACTGTGAGAATCTTCTAATCAAGCACTGCAATTCAAGGAAATAAGTTCATACGATCAAAGAGAGCTAGTGGAACTCATTTAAAATTGAAAAAATCTTCCAAAAGGTAATGCAATCTATCAGTGAACATTCTAGATGCACCTTTATACTACACCGGAGTATCTGGGTGCACTTCAGTGCAATCTTCTAACACATGGCACAGATTCAGATTAATAAATGCGTGCAATCTTCTAAACAAGTAATATATTTCACTTGGCAAGCATTCTACATTCACCTTGAGTACCATGTAGAAAAGAGGTAAAAATAAAATGCACCTAATCAAAGTAAGCTAGAAGAATTCATTTCATAAATAAAGCAATCTTCTAAACAAGTAATGCAGTTTGCCTAGCAAGCATTCTAGATGCACCTTTCAGTATTATATGGAAGAGGTTAGATACACTTTGAATAAATGGGAGAGTTCATTTTAAAACTGTGACAATCTTCTAATTAAGTACTGCAATTCAAGGAAATAAGTTCATTCAATCAAACAAAGCTAGAGGAACTCATTTAAAACTGAAACAATCTTCTAAAAGATATTGATATATCAGTTATAGATGAACCTTTTAAGTACTATACTGGAGTATCTAGACGAACTTCAAGGCTATCTTCTAACACGTGACATAGATTCATAGAAATATATGTGCACAATCAAATAAAGCTTAGAAAGATCATTTTAAAGCTGAAATCAGAAACAATCTTCTACAAAAAGAAAAGTAATTAAAGGAGCTGCTAAGCTAGGATCCTGGGAAAGCCTCCTATCCAATATTTTCGATACACTGATATATCAGTTATAGATGAACCTTTTAAGTACTATACTGGAGTATCTAGATGAACTTCAAGGGTATCTTCTAACACGTGACATAGATTCATAGAAATATATGTGCACAATCAAATAAAGCTTAGAAAGATCATTTTAAACTTCTACAAAAAGAAAAGTAATTAAAGGAGCTGCTAAGCTAGGATCCTGGGAAAGCCTCCTATCCAATATTTTCGATACACTGATATATCAGTTATAGATGAACCTTTTAAGTACTATACTGGAGTATCTAGATGAACTTCGAGGCTATCTTCTAACATGTGACATAGATTCATAGAAATATATGTGCACAATCAAATAAAGCTTAGAAAGATCATTTTAAACTTTAAAGCTGAAATCAGAAACAATCTTCTACAATAAAGCTTAGAAAGATCATTTTAAACTTTAAAGCTGAAATCAGAAACAATCTTCTACAAAAAGAAAAGTAATTCAAGGAGTTGCTAAGCTAGGATCCTGGGAAAGCCTCCTATCCAATATTTTCGATACACATTTGCACACGGAAATGTCTCGTTGCAATTCAATGTTTCAAGAATTCATCTAAAAACGATAAGAATCTTATAAACAACTAAAGCATTTCAAAAACTGTCTTTCCAGCATTCTTGAGAGGACCAATCTATCCAGCATTCTGGATGCACCCTTACATATTCACTATACGAAAAGATACAGCTGCACCGCAATGTGATTTTAATGAAACTCTACCCGTTCAATAATGTATCTAGCAAGCAGGATGTACAGTTTCCCAAATAAGTAATGTACAGTAGGATAGACAACTTCCTAAATAGGCTGGTAGAGTACTGAATCAGCAATTTCTGAATTATGAAATGCATCAATTAATACATCTAGAATGCCGAATAGACAGTTTCCCAATTACCGCTGGAATGTGGGATAGACAAATTCCCAATTAGACTATTTAGAATGCTGAATGAACAATTTCCCCGTTGCGAAAAGCATATCTGAACAGTTGATTCCAGATATTCCAGCTATAGATTTCATGATTGAACATTGGAAATAATTTAAAAAAATTAATTTACCAATTAGTGCATCTATAATACTGGATAGGCAATTCCCCCAATTTTTTTGTTTTTTTATGAAAAGATCCATACATATTAACCAAGAAAAATAAATACATGCGAACGAATAGCATCACCCCAAGACGAACTGGCAAAGCCGGGATACAAATTATCATGGAAAATTCCCCAATTCAAAAGCTTATACAGACCAAATTAAACTTAAAATGCATTCAAAGTCATCTCACCTTGGACCCAACTGCTGCCCGGCTGTCAGAAATTCTGTGCAGGGAATCGACCCTGTCTAGTTCTGTAAGTGTAGTGATCTGCTTCCTGAGGGCCCAATCATAAGCCGTAATTTTGCCCCCATGTCCAACCCACAGTGACCCATCATCCCCTGCACTCAGGGCCGATGGGAAATCCCGCCCATTGGAAAGTACCATCTGGACTCTATCAACATCAAGGCCATCCAATGTCGATGGGGCCATAGCAGCCCTGAGCTGATCCAGGATGCCATAGTATTCAGCCTCCTCGATCAAGGCATCGAGGTCAAATGACTTCGACGCCCCAGGCAACTTGCCCGTACGGAGGAGGGCAAGGAGAAGGGCGAAGGGCCGTGAGTCGCGATCAAAAAAGATCTCGGCCGAGTCTGAGGGCAGACTCGGAGCGGATCTTGCCAAAAGAGATGACTTGCCGGCCGACTGAAGGGTGGCCGTGGTGCTCTCAAAGACTTTTCCACCGACGTTGATTCTCACACGGCGGTTTGTCGTGCCGGGCCTCACGAGAGGACCGCCTGATGCCAATCCGTTCATTGTGCTCTTCTGTTAATTTGTTCAGGAAAAGACCCGAATTAACTGCAGAGGGCCTTTGGGTAGAGGAAAAATCTGATAATTTCAATAGAGAAACTCGAATCAGGCAGAGAAGCAATTTGGGTACTCAACTCTGCTTTAGGTCTCTTCTACTTCAATCGGAAAAGCTCTGAAGGATTCGAGGCACTCAGTTAACTTAAGAAGCCTCCTTTGCTTATCACAAAACCTCTGACAACAGAACAAGACCTTATGCCTGAATGCTTCGCTTATTAGGAATCAGTCAACTATGTCAGCTGGATTGGTGTGCGTGGAAAGACTTTTTTTTGTCACGCTATTCTTATGTTTGATTTTTCCTCTAAGCTTCTAGAACGCGGCATTTTCTGATGCCTGGTTTGACCAGGCAAAACATGGGAAAGTAACATGATAAGTATGACAGAAGTCGAAAGATCTGTAATTTACGACACTTTAACTGACTTGGCATGCAAAATTCATTGTTCACTTCATCGGTGCCTTTATTTGTTCGACTAAGATTAGATGAAGAGACCGAAATACACTGCCTACCTCACTTAAATTGTCAGAAACTTTTTGTTGTTTGGTAGTTCAAAAGCAGTATTAAAAATAAAGCTTACCCATAAGATGACTTTTTGAAATGGTCTTTGGGTTCTTATAATATTGTTAAACATATGGATCAAAAATAAGTTAATAACAAGTTTTTGTTTTTTTTGTTTTTTTTTTTTAAGAAATGTATTTTGTGGTGAATCCTCACGCACACCTCAGTGAGTCGAGGAATGGGCGTGGAGTAAACCATCGGCATCACTTCAAGTGTTTGATCCAATGGGGACATCAAATGGGGCCCAACACAATAGAGGTGGCCAGCCCAAGGGTGGACCTCGAGACCTCCCACATGAAACTATACAACAAACAACCACTTGAGCAAGCCCAATAAATAACAAGTGTTATGGCAACTACTTTTTATTGATGTTAAAATGATTAGTTTGTTTGTTTTTTTATAAAATTTATGTTGTTTTGTTCGATATTGTTTTTTATTATTTTTTGGTTCGATTATAGTTTTGTGTCTGTTGTAATTGATTTTTATAACTATTCTTATGTTTTGCTTAATTCAATATTAAAAAGTTAGTCTATGCTATTATCATATATTTAAAAATTAGTATTTATTTAAGTTATGTCCGAGTAGTTTGGTTAAGTTGTACTTTTTAAGATTTCAATGATGGTATTCAATGTTGAGTGTTGAAATTAAAGCCTTCTATGATAGCTGCCAAATTACCAAATAGGTATATATTTATAAAGAAAAATAAACTTTTCCTAAGTCAACCTAAGTTAACCATAGAGGAACCACATCCACCACACATGATAGTAGCATCAGTTTTGAATAGGGTCCCACATTGAACCCCCTTTTCCAATTCTAAATTTCCTCTCACCATTTTGTAACCTTTGGAAAAAACAACATGCACTCCCACATCATTCATCTTGTTGATAGATAATAGATTCTTCAACAAATATGATATGTGTAACACACTAGAGAGATTCTTGACTCTCCAAGCTCTCAATATGAGTTAATTTTCCCATGATCAATGATTTTGTGAAAAGTATTATCACCAAGAATATTTTTCTACCATCATAATTTTCATCCATAGAAAACCATTTTCTATGTGGATTAATATGGAATGATGCTAAAAATCAATCAATCATGCATCATCACTTGCATGCATAACAAAAGATACAAGGAACAAATATTCAAATTTCTCATTGAATGTCTTCAAATTTAAACCATCATATTCATTCTTAGCCTTCTTCACCTTTTAGTTTTTCTTAATATGGTTAGTTTTACCACAATGCCAAAATTTTACCTTTCACTTACTCAAATACTTAGATCTATCGTTGGAATTAGATCTCCTTTCTCTCTTCTTGTTATTGTATTTCTCCTTTGCATGACCTATCCATGTATTTATACTTCATTTATTTAGACAACAAGGTTCCAACCAAATCCTCAAGTTTTAATTGAGAAGTGATGTTAATTGCCATCACAAGGTTAGTCCATGAATTTGGTTTTGGACAAATCAAATTAATGCACCATTATTCCTCATTCATGTCGACATTAATTGATGCCAACTAACTAATACTGGTGTTGGACTCCTTTGATTATGTTGTCATTGAATCTCCATCATCCACTTTCAAAGAATACAATTATTTCCATATGAAAAGAATATTTACCAGACTTGGTTTATTCAAAGCCCCTATCTTAACTCATAAATTTTTATCTATATTCTTTATATAAAATTTTAAATACACCAAATTTGAAAAGTATAAATAGAAAATTAAATCTAATATTTCTATCTAATTTATCCCAATATACTTCATCTATAACTCAAGGTATAAAACTTGGTGCCACTATGGTTGCAATCCATTAATTATACTTTGCTGACACTTTTTAGTATTATCAATTGTAAGTGCTCAATGTGACCCATGAATCATGTCTATTTTAAGTTTATGTTTGGGGTGTGTCAATGGGCATGGAGTTTTCCTTTTTGTACTTCTAATGTGAGCTTGTATATATATAGTTTCATGGAGTCCTACAATATGTTCTCAAATCCTTAGTATCCCTTTCCCATTGTGTTTCCTTAGTTCATATTTATTAATGCACCCATAACTCATGTTATTGTCTATCACATGTCACATTTTATGGAAATGCCCGCCCAAGCTTCTATTGATGTGGCAATATTATCTTCTATGGTGATACATTATATATTGACTTGTGGCATCCTTGTGGCTTGGGAAGTGGGGCCTTTTCTCATACTTGGTTGTTGAATTTTCTCAATGCTCTATTGTGGTATCATATGCACAACATGTTCATTTTTCATTTGATGTGACTCTCCAAGGCATTTCAATTCATATTTGTTGTGCCTGTATGGATGCATGTTAGTTTTTTATTTAAGCATGTGGCTCCAAAATTATTTGGATTGTGGATCTTTGTTTGATCTCAAATAATTTACTTGTTTCTTGCACTCTCTTAGTTTTCAAGAGACAATATGTATTTTAGAGATTTTCAAGCTCAATTTAAATGTAATGAGGGTTTCTTGGCTATTGTTGTGTAAATGATGACTAAATTTTTCATATTAATGACTTGGCAGGTGACTTCTCCCCATTGTAAGTACTTTCCAAGGTCAACAATATTTTAGATAGGTGATATGACTATCATTTATCCATGTGCAAGGTGGGTGTGTGATGTAGATTTAATTATTCATGTCTTGGGTACCATTCTCATATTTATTTAGGATCAAAATGTTTGTTGAATGAGAGATATTTGCAAGAGGCTTCTTTCTTGAATAAAAAATGTTCTCCCTTGTCCCATAGGTGAAAAATATTGAGAATGTATTTATCAATGTGATCAAATTTAATTTTATCCTTCTTACTATTGGTAAATTAATTGCAAAGAGTGAGAGTTGGTTTACTTGTTTGTACCCTAACATTGTGGCAAATGATACAATCCCAAGTTCCCTTACAACCATATGAAACTCTATATATTCTTTGTTCCAAGATATAATAAGGATTAGCTAATTTTGGGGTTATTACACTATTATAAATCCTTTGTAACCAAATCAATAAATTCAGAGGAAAAAATCGTGCATGTCTTATTTTGTCCTTCATGTTTTCACTTGTTGTTATGAATGTTTTAAAGGTTAAATTTTTTTAGGGAATGGCATCATATGCCCATTGTTGAGGTTACACTTGCTATATTGTTGATATGTTGATTAGTTGATCCACACATAAGTTCTAAATTTTCTCAAAGTATATTTGAGTTTATCCCTTTAGAATGTGATATGGACTTCTTTTTTTCGACTAGATTTTTGAATAATTGCTTGAGTATTAATATTTCTAGTTACTTAAAGTTCTATAATTCTTAGTTCTAAAACCCAAATTATAGTTGATAGTTACATGCCTAGTTTTAAATATGAACTTACATTTGTGTAAGTGTCAAGGGTAGGGTAATAAATAAGTTGCTAATTGGTTCAATGCACCAATTTTTAGTAGTCACCCCTCCTATCATACAATACTTAAATTATTCAAGGTTCATTTTTTTAGGTTTAGTCTTTGCTATTTTGCTACCTTCTTTCATGGCTCTATAAAACAACTTATGATGAATCTCAAGTGAGTTAATATCTAGTTAAACACTTAGTGAGTCATGCAAGAAGTAGTTAAAATGTTCATATATGTATAGAATGTAAGGGGATTCATCCATGGTGGTTGAGACTTGGTTATGTCTTCAATTGCATACACATGCTCACCTTACATCTACTTAATAGTGAGGTCAAGAGGTCTATTCATGACATCCATAAGGGCAAGCCAAGTCAAGTTTGGTTGTAATTATTTCATATTTCTTTAATTATCATGTGGCCTCAAACGAAACACCTTCCTAAGTTGAGAACAACCAAAAAAGAAGAGTATTTTTCCTCTCCTACATATTTTCCTACAATTATCCATTTATTATTCACGAGTTGTGTACCTCTACTTACATTATCTTTGTTAGAAGATTAATCTTTACTTGGTAAAAGATTATTCTTTAATTGTAATTTTTTATTAACTTGTAGGAATATTCCAAAGGAATCCCTACAAGTCTTTTGTTTTTTTGTCATCTCACACATGTGTGAGGATGGCTTATTTTTTAATTCCTTTATTAAGGAATATTTGTAACCACCTCCTTAAGAGGTGACACTTTGCACACACATAGATGAATGGTGGCATTCATTGAGTTGGGAGTTACATTCTAACTCCTCTTTCTCACCTCTACTTATTGAGGTGCTTCTCCTCTCATTCTTGAAGATTCAAGCAACAAGCTAAGGCTGAAGCTCTCTCTCTCTTTGTATTTTTCTTTAGGCATTTTGCCTCCATTCATAATATTGGGGTTTTTTCTTGTTTTTTCCCCTTAACAAATTCTTGTGTCTCTCTTGCTTTGGTGGTGCTTGGTTTGGCTACATCAATCTATTTGGTAATATCTTTCCTTCAAACATTTGCTCTTTATTAGTACTTTCCATTGCTCTTTTCTATTTCCTTTCATGGTATCAGAGCTTGGTATTACTAATATTTTTTGAGCTACATTGTTGAAGGTTTACCAAAATTTTTAGCACACCATTGGAGACACTATCAAGGAGGAGAAGAAGAGCAAAAGTCTAATCTTGTTTTTTGATTTGATATATTTTTCTAATATTGTTTTATTGTGTAGGAATTTAAGTTCTTTGTTTTTCATTTCAAATAATTTGTTCTTAAATCTATTTACATTTAGTGCAAGTTTTAAAAAAATCCATTAAGGGTTTATTTTGTTTTCCAAATTTCAATTCATAGTTTTTAACCTTTTGTGTAGTTTTGTTATCTAAAGTTTTCTAAGCTTTTTGCTAAATATCAGTTTAAATCTGAAAAAAAATCATTATACTTTGCATGCATGTTTTATTTTTTGCAAAATTTTAGAAACCCTCAAATAAAGGGTTATATTTCCTTTTTTTTTTAGGGCTCTAATCTTAGTTTAGAAAATTTTATTGAAAATAAATAAAAAAATTACTTTTATTTTCCTTTACAAGTTGTAAAAAAAAATCTATTTTTTTTTAGATATATACTATTTGTTCCATTAAAAAAATCTAAAAAAAATTCATTTATTTCGGTAGTAATAAATATATTAAAAAAAAAAATCAAAAATTAGAACCCTAAGGGTTTCAAAACCCAAATCTCTTTTATCATATCTGTTTAACAATATTTAATACAGCAGCCCTGTTATTTTCTTTTCAAAATAATAAATAATACAAAAATAAAATAAATCTTAGGGCTTCTGCCCTTGCAGGTTAAAATCATCGGATCCACGCACAGGCTCCTCCTGTACGCCTCTCGGATCCTTCGGTCTTGTGCTAGTTTTTTTTTCACAGCCGTCTCCTCGATTGGGCGCCATCCCCCTGAGTGCGGGTTTGGAATCTTTGCAAGCGACGGTGGTGGAAACCCTTGCTCCGACGGCTTTCGTCGCGCCTCTTCCTTCGTTGGCTCAACCTTAGATCCCTAAACTCTGCTCTGCGCATCCTTGTAGCTGTTTTTTTTGCCAGCCGGTTATCCTTTGTGCATGCGTTATAGAGACATTCATTAAACCCTTTTAAAAACGCCCGCCCATCTATTTCCGCCCGCGCACTTTTTAAGAGTGTATTCAATTTTTTTTTAAAGTTCTTTCGAACCTTATGAAAGCTTTCATTAGAATTTGTCTTTTATTAAATTTCTTTTAATCTAAAGTTACGTTATTTTTAATAAGTTTTTATAAAGTTTTTTTTCTATATTCACTTTTCAAATAAAGTCCTTAATGTTTTAATTTAATTTATTAAAATTTTAATTAATAATATTAAATTTATTAAAATCTTTATTAATTTTTTTTATTTTTTTTATTAGTATTTATTAATTAATATTAGATTATTTTAAAATTTGGTATAAATATTCATAATAAATTTAATTAATTAATTAATTTTATATAGTTTTTTTCTAAAAATAGTTATTTTTAATATTAAGGGGTTTATTTTTAGGCAGTTTATTTTTAGAAGAGAGGGATTTTTTTTTAAGCATCTATTACATTAGTTTTTTTTTTCCCCTAAAGTATTTTTATTTTTATTTTTTGCAATCATGTCTACTTTAATTCCTGAAATTAAGTTGAATTCTTCTAACTATCATTCTTGGAAAACTCACATTTCTTTCATTTTTCGATTTAAACATCTTTTAGATGTAGCTACAGATCCTAAATCAAAACCAGGTTCATCTGCATCAAAAGATGAAATCGAAAAATGGAATCTCAAAAATGAGGAAGCCCTTGGCCTCATAGGTATTTCCATGTCACCCGAACTTTATGTTCATATTGGAACATGCACAACTGCCTATGAAGCATGGGACAAACTCAAAACAATTTATGATAGTACAAATGAATCAAGAAAAATTCAAATTCAAGATCAACTTGAAGATTTGAGGTATTCTGATTTTAAATCTATGGATGATTTTTTATTGAAATTTGATGCTTTAAATAGTCATTTGGATGGTTTAGGAGTTAAATTAGATAATCTTAGATTAATTCATCTTATTCTTAAAAAGTGTCTTCCTAGACAATTTCAACAATTCATTACTAATATTCATGCTCAATTAGCTATTCCTTCTTTAGCTACTCAATTAACTTATGATATTTTTCGTGATTTATTAAGACAAGAAGAGGCTAAGTTAATTCAGTTTGGTACTCTTAAGTCTAATGAACATGCTTTCTTGTCTAATCATAAGCAAAATTTTAAACCTCATTCTAAACAACAACATTATAATTCCAAACCTCATTATAATAATGGCAATGATCCTAGAAAGTTTAACTCTTCTAAGAAACCACATTGCACTTATTGTAATAAGGATGGTCATTGGCAAAATACTTGTTTTAAGAAGCAAAATGAGAAAAATCCTATGAAGCAAAATAATCAACATCAAAATAAACCTAATAATAATAAGTTTCAAAATAATGCAAATCAATCTAGACGTGCTTTTACTTGTAGTTCTAATGTTTCTCAACCTCTTGAATGGGTTATTGATTCAGGTGCATCTCAACATGTTACTTCACATAAAGAAGTTTTTGAGTCTATGCAACCTGATATATCAAATGTTCCTCTTCAACTTGCTAATAATCATACTTGTAAAGTAGAAGCAATTGGAGATGTGAATGTTCCTAATGGTAAATTGCATGATGTTTTATATGTTCCTGAATTAAAGACTAACTTGCTTTCAGTTGCTAAGCTTTGTCAAGATTATAAAATAGAATTTTACAAAGATATGTGCTATGTTATTGATCCAAAACAAAACAAGGTCATTGCTAATGCTAAATTAGACAATGATAATTTGTTCAAATTTTATGAGTTTGCTCAATCTAGATGCTCTTTAATATCTACCATTGATTTCAATGTTTGGCATGAAAGACTTGGTCATATAAATTCTAACAATATTGCTTTAATGCAAAAGCTTAATATGGTAGATGGATTGCCTAGTATTGTTCCATCTAAAATTGTATGCACAGGATGCATGAGTGGTAAGATGCATAGGGAGCCCTTTCCACATGGTCAATCATGGAGGGCAACTCATAAGTTGCACCTAGTTCATAGTGACCTTTTGGGACCCATGGAGAATAACTCCATCCAAGGATCAAGGTATGCACTTACTTTTGTTGATGATTTTTCTAGAAGAACTTGGATCTATTTTCTTCATAGTAAGGATCAAGTTCTTGATATATTTTCTGAATTTCATAAATTTGTTGAAAGGCAATCTGGTTTTAAACTTAAAATTCTTAGAACTGATAATGGAAAAGAATATGTGAACAATGCTTTTAATAGTTATTTGAAAACATTTGGTATTAAGCATGAGCTAACTATTCCCTATACACCTCAACAAAATGGTGTAGCGGAAAGGAAGCATAGAACTATTGTTGAAATGGCTAGATGTATGTTACATGCTAAAAATATGTCTTATAAATTTTGGGCAGAAGCTATGTTTTGTGCTACTTACATTATTAATAGGACTCCTACTAAAGCTTTAAAGGATATAACTCCTGAAGAAGCTTGGTCTGGTAGGAAGCCCAATCTTAAGCATTTAAGGATTTTTGGTTCAATTGCTTATGTTCACAAACCTAAACAAAAGAGGCAAAAATTAGATGCTAAATCTTCTTATCATATTTTTGTTGGTTATGATGAACATTCTAAAGCTTATAGAGTTTATAATCCTCTTACTAACAAAGTTAAAGTTGCTAGAGATGTATGCATTGCTGAAAATGGTGTTCATGATTGTTCTAAAGTGCATAATATTGATTCTTCTCAAAATAAAGTTATTGTTGTGGAGGATAATCCTCAAGTTGAAACTCCTCTTAACCCTCCTAATGCATCTCTTACTCATAGTGATAGTGATGATGAAAATGTTGAAATCTCTACTCATGATTCTTCTTCTAGTGATGATACTCCTACATCTAAAAGAATGCCAAAATGGTTTAAAAATTTGTTGCAAGAAAGTGAGGATTATTTAGCTAAAAATCCACCTAAAAGAAGAAAGGCAAATTATTGTAATCATGCTTTGATGTCTAACATTATGAATTCAAATGATCCTCAAACTTATAAACAAGCTAAAGATCAACCTCATTGGCAAAAGGCTATGCAAGAAGAATATGATACTTTAATTGCTAATCATACTTGGGATTTAGTTCCATTACCTCAAGGTAAGAATCTTGTTTCATGCAAATGGTTGTATAAAACTAAGGTTAATGCAAATAATGAAGTTAGCAAGTTTAAAGCTAGATTAGTTGCTAGGGGCTTCTCTCAAGTTGAAGGATTAGATTATAATGAAACATTTGCTCCAGTAGCTAAGATGCCAACCATTAAATTAGTTCTTGCTTTAGCTTCTCATATGCATTGGCCTATTCATCAAATGGATGTTAAAAGTGCATTTTTAAATGGTGATTTACATGAAGAAATTTATATGTCTCAACCTTTGGGTTTCATTAAGGAAGGAAATGAACATCTTGTTTGCAAATTGAAGAAATCAATTTATGGTTTAAAGCAATCTCCTAGAGAATGGTATTCAAAGATTAATGCTTTCTTTTTATCTCAAGGTTTCATTAGAAGTAAAAATGATCCCAATTTATATATTAAGCATAGTGAAGATGATATTGTGATTATTATTTTATATGTTGATGATTTAATTATCACTTCTAGTTCTAACAATTTGATTAGTGATGTTAAGTCTCAACTCAATCAACAATTTCAAATGACTGATTTAGGCCTATTACATTATTTTTTGGGTATGCAAATTTGGCAAACACCTAAAGGTATTTTTCTTTCTCAACATAAATATGCTCAAGATCTCTTAGATAGATTTAAAATGAATGATGCAAAGTGTGTTTCTACTCCTTGTGAATTAGGAACTAAATTAATGGTTGATATGGAAACTCCTTTTGTTGATCCTACTTTATATAGGCAACTAGTAGGAAGTTTAAATTATCTAACTCTTACTAGACCTGATATTTCTTATAGTGTTGGATTGGTTTCTAGATTTATGTCTAAACCACAACAAACTCATTTTAAAGTTGAAAAAAGAATTTTAAGATATGTTAAAGGTACTCTTAATCTTGGTCTTTTTTATGATGCAAATTGTGATTTTTCTTTAAAGGGTTATACTGATTCAGATTTAGGAGGTGATCCCAATGATGGGAGATCCACTTGTGGTTATTGTTTCTTTGTTGGATCAGGTGCAATCTCATGGAATAGTAAGAAACAACAATCTACTTCTCTTTGTTCTACAGAAGCTGAATATAAAGGTTGTACAAATGCATCTAAAGAAGCATTATGGTTAAGAAGATTACTTGAAGACTTGGGTCTACCTCCAAAGGATCCTACTCCTTTATATTGTGATAATCAAAGTGCTATTGCTTTGGCAAAGAATCCAATTTTTCATGCAAGGACCAAGCACATTGCTCTTCAACATCATTTCATTAGAGAGCAAATTGAAGACATGCAAATTTCTCTTTTGTATTGTAAAGGTGAAGATCAAGTTGCAGATATTCTCACCAAAGCTCTTTGTAAAGATAAATTTCTCTTCCATTGTAAAAATCTTGGATTACAACCCATTGAAGGGTTTGATGTAACCTCCCCAAGTAAAGCTTAAGGGGGGATGTTAGAAGATTAATCTTTACTTGGTAAAGATTATTCTTTAATTGTAATTTTTTATTAACTTGTAGGAATATTCCAAAGGAATCCCTACAAGTCTTTTGTTTTTTTGTCATCTCACACATGTGTGAGGATGACTTATTTTTTAATTCCTTTATTAAGGAATATTTGTAACCACCTCCTTAAGAGGTGACACTTTGCACACACATAGATGAATGGTGGCATTCATTGAGTTGGGAGTTACATTCTAACTCCTCTTTCTCACCTCTACTTATTGAGGTGCTTCTCCTCTCATTCTTGAAGATTCAAGCAACAAGCTAAGGCTGAAGCTCTCTCTCTCTTTGTATTTTTCTTTAGGCATTTTGCCTCCATTCATAATATTGGGGTTTTTTCTTGTTTTTTCCCCTTAACAAATTCTTGTGTCTCTCTTGCTTTGGTGGTGCTTGGTTTGGCTACATCAATCTATTTGGTAATATCTTTCCTTCAAACATTTGCTCTTTATTAGTACTTTCCATTGCTCTTTTCTATTTCCTTTCATTTAAATATGAACTTACATTTGTGTAAGTGTCAAGGGTAGGGTAATAAATAAGTTGCTAATTGGTTCAATGCACCAATTTTTAGTAGTCACCCCTCCTATCATACAATACTTAAATTATTCAAGGTTCATTTTTTTAGGTTTATTCTTTGCTATTTTGCTACCTTCTTTCATGGCTCTATAAAACAACTTATGATGAATCTCAAGTGAGTTAATATCTAGTTAAACACTTAGTGAGTCATGCAAGAAGTAGTTAAAATGTTCATATATGTATAGAATGTAAGGGGATTCATCCATGGTGGTTGAGACTTGGTTATGTCTTCAATTGCATACACATGCTCACCTTACATCTACTTAATAGTGAGGTCAAGAGGTCTATTCATGACATCCATAAGGGCAAGCCAAGTCAAGTTTGGTTGTAATTATTTCATATTTCTTTAATTATCATGTGGCCTCAAACGAAACACCTTCCTAAGTTGAGAACAACCAAAAAAGAAGAGTATTTTTCCTCTCCTACATATTTTCCTACAATTATCCATTTATTATTCACGAGTTGTGTACCTCTACTTACATTATCTTTTCCCTCTGACATAGTGATTTTTTTAGTGGCCAATATTCACCAATTGGTTAATAGTTAAAATTTGAGAATCTAAAATTGGCTAATAGTTCGAGCTACAAATTGATTTAAATTGCCACATTTTCACAAAATTTTATTATAGTCTTATTTAAATCGCCAAAGAATTTATTTTATTAATTTTTTTAACTCAAAAATTTGCCACAATATTCGATACATGACTAGATCATATTCGCCTAAATTTTATAAATTATAGTAGAAATCTATATTAATTCACCAATAGTATATCATAATTATTAGTTTCTTTAGGGCTATATTTCCAATATTTAGTTTCCACCATTGACTTACAATATAATCTAATGACTCTTGTTGTATTCCATGAGGTAAAATGTACTCATGATTTGTAATGCTCACGGGTCCTATAATTTTGAGCCTCATGAGCATTATAGATCATGGGTACATTTTACCTTGTGGAATACAAGGGTCGTTAGATCAGTGATCCAAAAGCAATTTCGGGGCCATGAGAATTATGGATCGTGGGTACATTTTACCTTGCAGAATATAATGAGGGCCACTAGATTATATTTTAAAATAATGGCACTGGCAAGTAAATATTATAATAGACACCTTAAACCCATTGATAATTTCCACCCTTGAGCCCCTTGTTAAGTTTTATGATCAAATTAAGATGCACATAAATTAATTCAAAAAATCAACACAAGACACAGTAGATACCCTGGGAAAACCCTCCTCTTGAGGGAGAAAAACCCAACAACAATATATCACTTATATATTGAATTATCAATGAAAGTCTCTTTTACAAAGACGTCGATATTAAGGCCAAGAATGAGCACCACAATTTGATGCTAACACAACAATGAAGTAACTCTGCCTTCTATAATAATATCGATATGCTCTATAATGTATTTCTTCTTTTACTCTTGCTTGTACTATATGAACAAATGAATCTGAATGCTTGAATGATCAAATGGCACCTTCCTTATATACAATTCAGATGAGGAGACTTCAATAGATATGTCCTTTCAAATGTGATGTCGGCCTCCATGAAATGTGATGACTCTCCAAAAATAATCGTGATGCAAACAGATGGTGGAAACCCAAGAAACAAACTGACACAACTTCTCTCAAATATGCCACTATAGCTTCAAGTCACCAAAAATCAACTAAAGACATATTTTTCCAAGAAGACTGTAAAAATATCAACACAACATCTGCATGGCATCCATTCAACATCAAATAAAATTCCCCAATCATTCATACAAGGTTCTTTTGCAACATTATAGAGTTTCATTAAGTGACCCTGCTCAAAAGGCTACAAAATTAGCCCTCTTTTCCAAACAAAGTACCCTTAGACCTTCTTGTTTTCACAAAACCTCCTTGGAAAGAGTTGTATTGTCATTCCCAACCTCATATTTCATGATCTAAACTCAGATTAAAGGCCTCTAGACCGTTGTACAACCAAACCCTCCTTTTCCCTACATAAATTAGGGTTTTTCAAGATTCACCACATAGAGCCCTTCTAGACAAATCCTAAGCTTCAAACACTTTTTTTTGGGTCTGCACAGACCTTTTATGCCATTAGCAACTCATCCCAACTCACAGTTCACCAAAACTCAACTTAAAACCTTCATTTCACAAGAAAATGGACACCTTCAGCCATAGTTTTCTCACACCGTACCAAGGATTGTGTTTATTCATCATATAATACATGTGAAATCCCTATTCTAACATGTATCTATGCCTCCCCACCAAGAAACAACACAAACAGTAGGTGGGAGGCATCAAAACATGATCACAAACTCATAATGAGACCCTACAACCCTGTCACAGGCAGACACATGAAATCAACAAAAATACAAATCAAATTTATTGTTTGGGCCAAAATATGAATTCAAAAGAAATATTTCACCATCTTCCACCAAAATACAAAGGATTTAAAACCCAACTACTTGTACGGCCTATACAAAAGGAAAAAAAAACTCAGAAAAATAGTGATAATGCAAGAAAAACTGAAGTTTGCTCCTTTATCTGATGAATGCTTTTCACCACCTTTTCAACAGTCCTTCCTCATGCCATTTTCAAAAGCTTTTAAACATTTACAAACCAATATAGTTCTCCTTCAATGCCTACAACCACCATGTAACCACCTTAACCCACTTTTGATTAAAAACACAATTATAGACCCCCAAGTGCTAAATGAGCACTATTAGCAAGTTTGTAGTTTTAAAACACCAAGAACTATTTGAGCACCTTTATGATGCCTTCAAAATGATTCATAAACTCCTACCTTGCACCCTTATTTACAAATGCAAGAAATTGCCTTCAAGAGGCTACAAAGACTCACAGGTGCAAAACTATACCTTGTCAACCTAAATGACTTAAGATGGTTCCAATTACATTGAGATTGGTCTTTTAGACCTTATTAGACAAAAATAAACCTAAACATTAGCATTACCCATCATGATTTCAAATAATAAAAAATGAATGGTGTGGTGTAGGTGCTCCTGCACCAAATTGCCGATTAGAGATGGGTCGGCGTCAACAATTAATAAACAAATATTAAATATCACTTAATGAAGGTCGTGTCTCTTGATAAAAATCACTTTCCAATTTAAATAGCCGATAGGCTATTATTTAAATTGTCTTCATTGCAGGCTTGGCAGTAGAAGCCCAATGTTGCTAATAACATCAACACTCCCTCTTAGCTAGGGATGATACTTCCAACTACACAAGACATATCACCTCATCGTGATATTAGATATCACCTCAACATGATTTCAACCAACATGATTTCAACCATAATGGCTACAACCATGTATGGTATGTATAAGTGTTCATCACCTGTGTGATGTTGTCACCTCAACATGATTTTCACCATGGCTCTCTCAGAGGGTGAAACACAAGTACAAAAGATCATCACATACTCTCTCATGTGATGCTGTCATGGAGTCACACACATGACATTCACCATGACTCTTTCAGAGGATGGAAACAAGGGCTTTCACCTCAAATCTCAAAGAGAAATGCATTAAGGGATTTCACCTCGAACTTCTCTCAAAGAAGAACTCATTAATCAAAGGATTTCACCTCAAACTTCTCTCACAGAGAAGAACTCATTAAACAAGGGATTCCACCTCAAACTTCTCTTGCTGAGAAGAACTCATTAAACAGGCTCACTGATGCTGAGACTCTTTCTCAGTTAAGGTTAGATTCTCCACTATACCAAGCTTATCTTGAAAGTACACAAACTTGATTCTGGAGAGAGGCTTGGTGAGAATGTCTGTCATTTGCTCATCAGTGCTAATATACCTTAGTTGTATAGCCTTCCGCAGTACCATATCTCTAATATAGTGATACTTGATCTCAACATGCTTGGTTATGTCATGAAACACAGGATTGACAAAAAGCTTCACGCAACTCTAGTTATCACAATGAATGATAGTAGGTTCCATCGATTGTCCAAAAAATCCTGCAAGGAGCTTACGAAGCCACACTGCTTCCTGAGCTTCCACACAAGCTGCAATATACTCTGCCTCTGTTGTACTCAATGCCACAGATGACTGCTTCCTGTTGCACCAGGATATCATAGCATAACCCAAACTTATGCAACAACCAGAGGTGCTCTTCCGATCTGTGACACACCCTGCCCAATCAGAATCATTGTAACCATGTAGCTCCAAGTCTACATCTGAAGAATATCTCAACCCATATCCAACTGCGCCACGCAAGTATCTTAGGATATGTTTAGCTGCAACAAGATGTATCTGTCTTGGTTCATGTGACACATGAATTGACTAAGTGCACTCACAACATAATAGATATTTGGTCTAGTGTTAACTAGATACATCAAGGACTCGATTAGATGTTTGTACATAGTAGGATCCACCAAGTTTGAACTAGCTGCAACCTCCTTCAATTTATGTAGGTTGGTCTCCATGGATGTAGACATGGATTTGCAATCCATCATTCCAAACCTCTTAAGTATATCAATGGTGTACTTTCCTTAACTTAGAATCATCTCATCTGGTTTCTGCCAGACTTCTAAACCAAGGAAGTAATGCATGAGCCCAAGGTCCTTCATCTCAAATTCAGAAGCCAACTCCTTCTCACACTTGAGAATCAGGTGATCTTCTCCAGTAAGAATCAAATCATCAACATATAAGACCAAAATTAATGCTTCACCATCAATTACCTTGAAGTATAGATTTGAATCAACATCATTCTTCAAGAAACCCAAACTTGATAGGTAACGATCAATCCTTTCGTACCATGCACGAGGAGCCTGCTTAAGACCATACAAAGCCTTCTTCAACTTGCAAACATGGGACTCCTTCCCATGTACCTCAAATCCATCAGGTTGCTCGATATAAACTTCTTCCTTGATCACACCATTCAGAAACGTTGTCTTCACATCCATCTGGTGAATCTTCCATCCTCTAGATGCAACAATAGCAATGATGGTTCTGACAGAAGTATAGCGAGCAACAAGAGAAAATGTTTCTTCGTAATCAATTCCCTCTTTCTGTGAAAACCAACGAGCCACAAATCTAGCCTTGTACTTCTCAATGCTCCCATCTGCAACATGCTTGATCTTGAAGAGTCGTTTTGAAGATACCATAGACTTGCCTTTGGGTCTAGGAACAATGTCCCAAACATCATTTTTGAGAATTTATTGGTACTCCTCTGCCATAGCATCTCTCCAAACTTGTTGAATAGACGCTTCCTCAACATTGGTAGGCTCGGATTTGAAAATATAACTCATTAAGGCAACATAACTAGAGAACTTATGTGTCATTTTACTTTCTCTAAACGTGCCTCTAGGAGCTGCAAAACTTTCAACCTCTTACATAGTACGCTTGGCCCATAGAGGTCTTTTTCTCCCAATTACAATGTCGATAGGCCCATCAGTAGGTTCTAAGGGTTCAACAAGATCAATATCTTCTTTCGCTTCTGAAGTCTCCCTCTGAATCTCAGGAGTATGGTCAACTTCCATATCCTGAGGAGACTCTTCATTATCGATCTCCATATGAGTGCCCTTGGATCTCCTAAATGCAACATCTTCCTCAAATGTGACATCCCTACTGATCTCGATCAACTTATGCCCTAGAATGTATATCCTATAGGCTTTTGATGTCTTGTTGTAGCCCACAAAAATTCCCTTCTTGCCAGAAGGCTCCAACTTAGTTCTCTTTTCTTTTGGAACATGAACATAGACAGGACATCCAAAGATCCTCAAATGACTAACCTCAGGCTTCTTCCCTGTAAAGGCTTCTTCTGGAGTCATATTCTCCAAGACCTTGTGAGGACTTCTATTCTGAACATATACTACAGTCCTAGAAGCTTCTGCCCATAAGAAGGTTTGCAGATCTTGGTCATGGATCATGGCTTTTGTTGCTTCCACGACCGTCCTGTTCTTTCTTTCTGCAATACCATTCTGTTGAGGATTATAAGGGACACATAACTCCCTCTTAATCCCTGCATCAACACAAAAATCTCGAAAGCTGCCAGAGGTGTATTCTCCACCATTATCAGATTTGAGGACTTTGATCTTTTACCAAAAAGATTCTCTACCAAGGCTTTGAATTCCTTAAACCTTCCTAACACTTCCTCAGACTCTTTAGTTTTCAAAAAATAAATCCAAGTCTTTCTAGAGTGGTCATCAATAAAAAGAACATAATACAAGAACCCACTCGAAGAAGGAATAGACATAGGTCCACATAAATCAAAATGAATAAGATCTAAAATACACTTAGATCTACTTTCTCTACTATGGAAAGGAGCTTTTGTATTCTTACCTAATGCACAACCTTTGCAAGTTCCTTCATGCTCCTGATTGAACTTAGGAAGACCCGTAACCATCTTCTCCATGATAGGTAAGGCTCAGAAGTGTCAGTGAGCCAATCTTCAATGCCAAAGATCACATAAACTTGAAGAATCATGAACTAATGCCTGCAATGGACACGTACAAAGCCCATAGAGGCTTTCATGTCTAACACCAATTACTTGAGCATCCTTGAAGCTAGAATTCTCCATCCACACAAGTACTTTGCCTTTGGAGAAGGCAACTTGATATCCTTTATCTTCTAGGGCTAAAATTGAAATGAGATTGCACTTGATTCCTGGAACATAAAGAACATTGCTCAACTGAAGTGTAATTTCGAAATCCAAATGAAGAGTAGAGGTCCCAATCCATTTCACGGAGTAGCTTGCATCATCTCTGATAATAACTTATTTGGAAGACTCTTTCTCCACCAAGCTTGATAAATGCTACTTAAAACCCGTGATGTGTTGAGAAGCACCACTGTCGATCAGCCAAGTGTTGATGTCTATAGGTACATTGCTCGACAATGCTGAGTAGAACAAATATTCACATGTATCCTTCTGCAGAGAAGCATCATCAACATCTGCAATGGTGGCTTGTTGCTTAGGTCTAGTTGGGAAATGCTTAGCAAAGTGGCCAAACTTATCACACCTAAAGCATTGGATCTTGGACAAGTCTCTCTTTTTCCTAGAGGGGGGAGCACCATCATTTCCCTTATCTCGATTTCTTTTGGAGAATCCTTTCTTTCCATCTTTTCCTTTCTTCTTCGAAGCTTGGGAGGCGAGAACATGAATATCTTCATTAGATGTACTTTGACCAACACCTCTAGCCACCAACCTTGACTCTTCTTGAATGCAATCGACTCTCAAGTGATCAAACTTAGGAAGTTTGGATCTTGCACTGATTCCTTGAATGTAGGACTCCCATGATAATGGAAGACCATTGAGAGCAAGCATCGTCAAGTCTTTATCATCGACCATATGACCAATTGTAGAGAGTTGATCTCTCAATTCTGAAATCCTCATGAAATAGGCAATCATTGTTTCTCCTTTTTTCGTCTTCACATGGTGTAGTTGTTGCTTCAGTGCAAGTGCCCGACTTGTGTTGTTGATTTCATACATCTCCTCCAATGTTTTGAACATCTCTTGCCGAATTCAACTTGGAGACAATCAAAACAATATGGTCTTTGACGGAATCAACCAACAACTTCTTCACCTTGATGTCTTTCTTCCTCCATTGCAACTTCTCTTCTTCCTCTTCTGGTTCGGGAACTTTGGTCTCCACAAATTTAGCCAAATCATTCTCTTCTAATGTGAGCATGATTCTAAACCTCCAAGATGTATAGTTGGATGCTCCTTCGAGTCTATCCTCAATCTTCAAACTGTTCACCATCTTGACTAAAGTAGAGATGGACAAAGAAATATAATGAAGAGGATAGAGTATCGTTGTGAGAAAAAAATTGATCATGATCTTCTCAAACCTGCTCTGATACCATGTTAAGTTTTATGATCAAATTAAGATGCACATAAATTAATTCAAAAAATCAACACAAGACACAACAAATACCCTAGGAAAACCCTCCTCTTGAGGGAGAAAAACCCAACAACAGTATATCACTTATATATTGAATTATCAATGAAAGTCTCTTTTACAAAGAGGCCAATATTAAGGCCAAGAATGAGCACCACAATCTGATGCTAACACAGCAATGAAGTAACTCCGCCTTCTATAATAATATCGATCTACTCTATAATGTATTTCTTCTTTTACTCTTGCTTGTACTATAAGAACAAATGAATGTGAATGCTTGAATGATCGAATGGCACCTTCCTTATATACAATTCAAATGAGGAGACTTCAATAGATGCATCCTTTCAAGTGTGATGTCGGCCTCCATGAAATGTGATGACTCTCCAAAAATAATTGTCAATTAGAGATGGTTCGGCCTCAATAATTAATAAACAAATATTAAATATCATTTAATGAAGGTCGTGTCTCTTGATAAAAACCACTTTCCAATTTAAATAGCCGATAGGCTATTATTTAAATTGTCTTCATCACGGGCTTGGAAGTAGAAGCCCGATGCTGCTAATAACATCAACACCCCTAATTATCCATGAGATTTTTTTTTAGATTGGATGGATTTGTCATCATAATTAATAAATTTTCATATTATTTTTTAAGATTTGCCAAAATTTTCTATAAAATTCTAGTGATGCAAAAAAATTGCCAATTAAATTAATATTTTTTTTGAAAAAAGAAAAAAATCGCCAATAGAAATTAATATTTTTTCCTAAGAAATGAAAGATTCACCAAGATTTTATATCTTTCTTTGAGGGATGTCTCTTAAAGTTATCACCACTCTCACATGAATAGTGAGTGGTTCTTCTAGAGAACTAGAGCTATATCTTTGAGTGCTAGCATGCTCCATCAACAAGCCTTCCATTTTGAATTTCCAAAGCTCAAAATTCATGCCATTAATTATTTAAAACTCCATTTTTTGGAAGTGCTTATAATTTATTTGAACCTAAAACTTGATTCACCATTCAAGATACTCCCACTAAGACCATTTTTTATACCAAGTGTAGAAAATGATACAATATAAATTAAAAAATATTTGTACAAATTGACATAATCAAACATTTTAGTAAAAAAAGATTGATACAAAATTTATTTTGGGAAAGCCTTTTAGGAAAAAAATGAGCAAACAATAACACCACTCTATATAATCACAGTAAGAATTTTTTAATAAAATTAGATAGTTCTTTCATATTATCATATGCAAATATTAAACTCACTTTTTGGAGATATTTTGGTAGTATGTACTTGCCTTTTCATCACTCACTTATTCCATCCTAAGCACTCTATATACAGGCAAGAGAGAAACAAGCAAATCTACTATGTAAAAGTTATAATAAGAAAGTTCACTAGTGAAAACTTACTAAGTTTTCTAATTAATGGAGTCAAGTGATATTTTTGAAGGTGAGCACCCCAAGTTTTACTCTACAACCATGAGTCAATACAACCTCCAAGGCAAACCCAAATTCTCTCTCCAAACCAAGTGCCCAAAATAGCTTATTTTCATGTGACCCACATTAAATGCATGTATGATTATATCACCTCCAAAAGTAAATCCACATATAATATTATGTGCAACAACTACCTAAGAAAATATTAGACAACCCAAAGTGTGGCCTACTTTTAGGTGGATCACAAATTTTTAAAAATTTAAAAATTTATTCAAGGTGTACAACACCTTTATAAACTTATACCACACCCCTTTTTGTAGGAACAAAATTTCTTAACCCCACTCTTACTTTTTATTTTCCTAAACAATAAAAGCAAGTCTGTGATTGGTGCTTATTTCACTTGTGTGATAAACACTACTTATTGCCTAATAATTCTTTGTTATATAGGTTCTTGTGGAGCATGCATGTTGAAAGATGACTACACATAATTAGGTCTAGTGGGGTCCATTACTTTACATGAAGCCTTTTATCTTTGTATGTCTCAATATTTATTGTACTTTCCTACTTCTAAATGCTCATTTATTTTGAAATACATCTTCACGCTAGGATTCACAAGCAATCTTAAAGTGCGAGTAAAATGTAATAATGAAATTTGTATACTCATCTTTTTTTTAGAGTTGTTAGGAATTGAGTTAGTACACCATTGTGTAAAAAATCATTATATTTAGTGTTTAAAGACATTCATTTGAGCATCGATTCATAACTAATTATCATTGAAAATCCTAGAGCACATAGTGAACATTCAATAGGAACATTCAATTTGGAGCTTTATGTTATAATTGTGCATAAACAACAATCTACCCAAGAATGAACAATACATAACAATAAATTCAATGCAAACAAAATAAAAATATCAACATTCCAATATCTATTTTTAAAGTGTTCAAGGTATGTGAAACATAGAAATTGACTAAAATATATAGACTCTACGATGCACAAGTCAAGGTGACAAGTGTCCAAAAAGAGAGTAGTTAACTAAAGGACCAACTTAAATATGGGAGGTGACATGGAAAGTGAACTCACCTTAATGACCAAGTGAAATCATCTTAATGAGGGAGATGTGTCACTTAACTACCACCAAGCGAGGAGTTGAATGAGGTAGAGATGACACGTGCTCCCATCATTTAAGTAGATGACACGTACTCTTATTTTCTAATTTACTCAAGTAATTAATGTTAACTACCTAAGTAAGATAAGGTGCAATAAATCATTATTTACACTAACATTTTAAAAGGAACAATATTTTGCATTAGAATCAACATCTAGATCACTTGAACTTGTTATTTGTCATTGTTTATCACAACTCTAAATATAGCCTAATTAAGGGGGTCAATCTAAAAGATCTTGAACTTTGTGATTGGAGATTTTCCCCAAAGTATTTTAAAATACCATCTATCTTTTACAATTAGAAAGGAACAAAGAATATAACAAATCAAATAGTAGAATTTACATTGTGTCAAATTAAAATTACATTTCAAAAATTATATTCAAACAATATGAAAATTGATCCATAACACTAACTCATAAATTATAATTCTATGCAAAATATAAGAAATCAAACATATTCTATACCCAAATGAGTCAAATCACCAACTATTTCAATTCTTTATCTCCATCATTATTCTACAAATTAAATACTAATTCCTTTAACATATATATATATATATATATATATATTAAATATTATTATTTTATAAGCTTTATCATTCTAGCTGGTAACTAATTAATCTAGGTTGATTTATGTGTATTATTCAATTACCTAGGGGAGAGGACCCAGTAGTTGTGCACCCTAACTTCGCACTTCTAATTATCCTATGTGGAAATTTCAAATCACTCCCAATTTTTTACAGCAACTTACTTGGCAAGTCCCCTGCTTATAACTTTCGTTTTAGGGCCACATCATCAAATATGATGCCACATCAGCATGCTTTTTGTCAAGTTGTCTAAAAAGGCCCAAAAAAAAAGTGCTACCAATACTTGTGCATTCACATCATGGATAGTTGAGCGCTGATGTGGCATCACATGATTGGTTACTTTTTAGATCAAAATAATACATTTTGTTTAATTATGTGTAGTCAAGTCACAACTATTGGCATTATATAAACAACTACTATCACAACTATTGGGCATTATATTAACAACTACTATCACAACTATTGAAACATGCTCAAGTATTGGGTCCTCTCCCCTAGTATAGATTAAACTTCGGAAATTGTATTTTTCTCGGCACATAAATATTATGACTTTTATTTGAAACCTTCTTGGGTTAAAGAAAACGTTGTAGGATACACTTTCTACAGGGTTTAATGGGGGCTTTTCTCCTAAAGCTTTTCTGCAGAGCTGAACAGCCGAGGAAACACATGCACACAATGTGCTGCAACTTCAAATGTGAGGAGAGGTAGCATTATCGCAATATAATGCTTCGCAGATGGAGGGCTATTTGTACACAAGTACTTATTTACCCTCAAAGAAGAAGCTGCAGGCCTCTCTTCACAGTTGCTCAAGAAGTCACAAAGAGAGAAGACCCATATACGTTGATGAAAGATGATGGTATTCAGGTATGTTCAGACATGTGGATACAAGCTTTTAAGAATCATACCAAACCAATAACAGATGTTACGATTTTCTTAAAGAGGTTTGAGTTGTGGGTACTTGCTTATCAGAAGGTTTATGCTGATGAAACTGGTATGCCTTGTGCTAAGAATGCAATTCACTGGAATGCTCTAGAAAATTTGTTGTCACTCAGAAACGCTGTATTAGAATCTAAATTCAAGTGGGATTCAAGGACTGATTTTTATATTAGGTCCCCCAAGGATAAGACTAGGTCTGTGCAGCACTTGTCTAAGACCAAGCTTAGACAACTCATGACATCTGCACAGCCGAGTCCTTTTCAAGATAGGATTGTGCAGGAGGTTTTGCTTATGATCTTAGAGCCTATGTTCGAGCCCAGGTTTAGTCAGAAATCATATGCTTTTAGGCCTGGGAGGAATGCTCATACCGTGCTGAGAGTCATTAGGAGTAAATTTGGCGGATATGCTTGGTTTTTGAAGGGTGATTTGAGCACCATACTGGATGGGCTTGAGGTTAGGATAGTAATGAGTTGTCTTTCGAGGGTTGTTAAAGATAAGATCGTGAATGGGCTGATCAGGTCAGCTCTTATAACGCCTATTATGACTACATCAAGTGATGAAGGAAAGAAAAAGAAAAAGAAAAAGAAGGGGAAATTTCCAAGGAAGAGGTTTTTAGCCGAGGATGAGCCAAAGCCTGATCCTCATTGGCTAGAGACCTTCTTTGGGTTTGCGCCAGAAGAGGCAGCTAAGGTTCCATCATGGGGTCACTGTGGAGTGTTGAGCCCCCTTCTCATGAATATATGTCTTAATGAGTTAGACCAGTGGATGGAAGAGAGGATTGCTGAGTTTTATAGGCCTTCAAGTACTGATGTTATATGGAAAGATTCCATTGATGCAGGAAGCTACAATCCTGCCTGGCCGGAATTCGTTCCAACTAGTAGTAGGGAGAAAACTAGGAAGCTGGACTATATTCGTTATGGTGGGTATATCTTGCTTGGAGTGAGAGGTCCTCGTAGAGGTGCTGGTTACATTCGAAAAAAAATAATGGAATTTTGTGAAGAGAAGTATGGCCTGAACCTTGATAAAGATGGCTTTCCAATAGAACACATAAGCAGGGGGATTGTGTTTCTGGACCATTTAATCTGTCGGCGTGTAATATATCCAACCTTGAGATATACTGGAACTGGTGGAGAGATTGTCAGTAAAAAAGGTGTAGGTACTCTGCTTTCTGTTACTGCCAGCTTGGAGCAGTGTATTCGTCAATTTCGAAAACTAAGATTTGTTAAGGGTGATAGGGATCCCGATCCACAGCCTTGTTATCGAATGATTCATGCAACTCAGGGACACAATAACTCACAAATGAATAAATTTCTTGAAACAATGTCAGAGTGGTACAGATATGCAGACAATCGAAAGAAAGTAACTAGATTTTGCTCGTATATTGTTCGGGGGTCTCTTGCAAAGCTATATGCTGCCAAGTATAAGCTTCGCTCTCGAGCCAAGGTTTACAAGATTGCCTCCCGCAATCTCAGCTGTCCATTGAAAAGGAGAGAAGGGCATGTGCCAGACTACAATGATCTTTTAAGAATGGGTCTTGTAGATGCCATCAGTGGCATTGAATTTTCCAATAGTGCTTTGATACCTACAACTGACTACACTCCCTTTCCTACGAACTGGATACCAGACCACGAGAAAGTTTTGCATGAATATATAAATGTACTAACTCCAAAAACGTTTCGAGAACAGCGGGCTTTACTGAAGCAAAAGGGGCTAATTACACCACAGGATTACATGTCAATTATGGTATGGAATTTCAAAATGTATGGTGTATTTGTTGATGGCATGCCTATTTCTGAAAATCAGTTCAAACAGCAAGGAGAGGTACCTGAATCTGGAGACAAAGGTGAACAAGATAAAACAATCCCATAAGATGCTGATGCAAAGGTTAAATATGATCTCTTTCTTCCAGTCGAAGGCTATAATCTTGAAGCAACAGAAAGGTGATTCCTGTGTTCCAGTCCAAGGTCATTATCACCAAAAATTCTGTTATGGTCTGTAGCCAGAGTCTTCAGCATATATATATGATACAGTGATTTGCATATAGCAATTTTCTATCTCCTAATCTAAATGTGTAAAAGGCGTAAAACCAGTTTAATGCATTTGATGGGAACAACCAATATTATAATAGGACAAGTGAATTCTATATACTTACTTGACAATCCATTGAGAATCTTGCATGTGTTTCACTTGGGACGTAATATGTGAAAACAAAATGCACACATCCATGCTCTGGGTGAATTCGTGATCAAGTTCGTTTTGTTTTGTTCTCTTGATGGCATCAAAAGGATCCACTCGTGCTTAATTCTGTATGAAACTAGAGCTGGCTGTAATGCCCATCTATTATGCTCATGCTTTTGAAATCAGGACACATCTTTGTTGGTGATTGTAACACACATCGGGCATTGCAGCTCAGGGGCTTGTATGTTAGGGTAGGAGGCAACTGTGGGGGAGCTTAAGCAGCATAGTCTGTAAGTCTGTATTAGATAAGTGAAGTATTTCAAATTGATGTCCATATATTAAATAAGGCGTTTGATTCTTTTGACCAAATTTTAATCTTCTAAATTGTGTTCATTCTCAGTTAATTAGACTGCTATGAGATTTACTCTACTCACTGCAAGTTAAATTTCTGTCCAGTGCCCACATTGATTAAAACTGCTGTAAATATAGACTTCAAAATAAGCTGATGATTCAGCTTATGTGGGGCATGTGAAATGATACACTAAAATTTTAAATATTTCCTTGGATGTTGCATCCCTCTGTAGAAGCAGCTACACCAGAAGTCTGTATTTATGAACTGTTCTTACAATATTCATTTTCTATATAAGGTCACTTATTCTGTACTCAATAGTACATTCATTTTATATGATGTGGTTTGAATACTTGCTACTTCTTGTACTTCTTGAGAACTACTTAAACCGGGATTAGATTCCTGAAAGAAACGATAAATAATTTTACTCCCTTTGGTAAAAATATTGAATTTTTGCATTACAAAGGACAATTGATCTGAAAAAGTGAAAAAGTTATCTGAGATGTGTCTGAAAGTACAGAAAGCTGCAGTCAAGGAAAACTGAATATAATTGGCCTAACTTTGCATTTAAACATAAATACTTTTAAGACACCTAGAGACAGGAGAGCTTCTTCATCTGCAAGTTTGCTTGCTCACTTGTTTAATTGCCTTAAAACTTGAAGAGGAAAATACCAATAGACCTACTCAGGAGAAGCAATGGCAACACAATCTTAAATGCAGAAGAAAGAAATAATTGCACACTTACAGTATAACAAGAGAATTTACCTTGGGGAAACTCTTTCAAGAAAAAACCCAGTGAAAGCAACACTAAATTACTGTATTAAGTCAACCATTCACAATACAAAAAGATATTTTATATTTAAGCATAACCCTAATCCATGTGTGAGTATTTATAAGCACATCAATATAGGAAACTGCTAAGCGAGATTACAGTACAATTGATATAAAACCTTGGGCTGAAATACCACCTATAAGGCCCAAAATATTTTTCTACCCCCTAGTTGTGGGTGGGTGTACAGTCAATAAGGGGTGTGAAACATACAAAGTATGCAACACATATCCAACAAAACTTACTTACAGGATTAAGATTAAAGAGACCCAGACAATTTACGTCTGACATGTGGATCTTTAAAGGAAACAATTTGGTTGTTTTTAAATAATTGTAGGTATTTTATTTGCAGTCTAGGATTTCCACAGAATTGCAGCTATCTAAACCCCTGTTGGGGTGACTTGAAGCCCCTTTTCAGAGAAAAAGCTTTGGCCATGTTATTGTGACTTCATTCATGATTAGGCCTTCTCCTTCTTGGCCTGCATTCCCCTTTGATGCACCATCAAAATAAAGGCTTGCCCACCAAGTCTCTATGATTCTGGAAGCTGTGCATTATGTGTGTAGCTATCTTAAGGCAGTTCCATCAGGTTTCTTCATCCAATCTATCAAAAGCAATCCTTCCAATGTCTTTGGTTCCTGGCTTCCATATTCGCCAGATCATCTTTCTTTTTTGCCAGAGTTTGTTTCATTCTATAATATGGTGAAGATAATCTTGGCAATGACTGGATATGTTTGGATGATGCTGTTTTGGAAGATCAATGCGTTCCTGATTAGCTGCCAGCATTAAGGTAAGGTAATTATTTAGGTTGGAACTTAGCCAGCATGCCTCATGGGTGTACGAGACATCCTTCAGGGAACAGTGGGACTTTGTATTCCCCTTTATCCCCTTTACAGTTTCCACCAAACAGATTTTTCTTCAATTTTTATATAAGCAATTCCACATTAGGAGAGATGATAGATTTTGAAAGTTTAGCTTTCTGAGAACTGAGTCCAAAACTTCTGTAGCAGTGGGGAGTTCAAGAAATAACTGATAAAGTTAATAAGTCATAACTGATAACTGATAAATTGATACACTGCAAAAACACCACCTAAATGAAAACTGATAAAGTTACTAACTGATAACTGATAAATTGGATACACTGCAGAAACACCACCTAAATGAAAACTAATAAGGTATAACTGATAACTGATAAATTTGATACACTGCAAAAACACCACCTAAATGAAAACTGATAAAATTAATAACTGATAACTGATAAATTGGATACACTGCAAAAACACCACCTAAATGAAAACGGATAAAGCTAATAAGGTATAAATGATAACTTATAAATTTCATACACTGCAAAAACACCACCTAAATGAAAACTGATAAAATTAATAACTGATAACCAATAAATTGGATACACTGCGAAAACGCTACCTAAATGAAAACTGATAAAGCTAATAAGGAATAAATGATAACTGATCAATTTCATACACTGCAAAAACACCACCTAAATGAAAACTGATAAAGTTTCTTTTTACCTGTTTTGAGGAGATTGTGCAGAGAAGAACCTTGAGTACTTTCCTTAGACAGGTTATTATCTGTTAGGACTTAGGAGGAGTTTCCTGTGTGCTGGCAATCAGAAAAAAAGTGTTGATGTTGGGAATCTAAGTTGTTAGCTAGCTTTGTTTCCATAATTCCTTGTTCTTTGTCAACACTATACCCTTTGTTTAAACGGAATTTGCATTTTATTGGAATTGTGTAGTAGCTTCCACTGTCAGCTTTTCACCATGTTAGATTTTCATAATCAACTTACTTGTCAAAGGTCTAGGTCGTTGCTTTTCACACTAGCATATCAAATCAAATCTGGAAGTAGGACCTTTGGTTCTTTGATTTCAGAGTGAGTGGCCTAACATGATCTTATTCCCAGGGTGAATTGGGGGATGATCTTGCAGATTAGCTAGCAATGCAACAAGACCATATAATTGATAAAGGAAAATAGATATGTAAACCAAAACACATTCGAATGCAGAAGGCTTCTGGCAGATATGCCACTTCTATTTATATTTGAATAGGAGAAATGTACAAAGGGGTAAGATGGGAATCTGTTTAGTGTCTTCTACTTTACAATGTGCAAAGTAGGTATTTATACAAGTAGGCTGTCAGCTAGGCTTCACTTATATGCTAACAAGTGTCCAATGTGTATGATGTGTTGCTTATGGGGACAGGATGATGGTAGATGTCAAACCTGCATGGTGACAATTGGATTGCTGTGACATGTGGCATGGATATCACCATGTGTCAGATGCATATGGTGCCAATCATTCATGTTCTATGGCTTAGAGGCTGCTAGGTGGCACACACATATGAAAGCATAACATGCGGTTGTTGATGTTATGTGTTGCACATGTATGATCTGATTGGACAACAGCATGTGCAACCATGTGCAGTGCCACAAGATACTTGCGAACAGTACTGCGAGGTTGCATGGGAGAACTGTATGTAGAGATGTGAGCACAATATTGCACATAGGTGTGCAAGTACCTTGTTGTGTACATTGGCTAATGCTGAGTGTGCTGATGAAGTTGTTGAGGAAGATGTGCTAAGTTGCTCTAGGATCATTCATCCCTTCTTGAGGAGCAATGATCCCCATTGTATCGGTAGTAAGCCGAGGAAACTGCATGCAGAGTTGTTGAAAAGTGTACCACTTAGCTCAATCTGCATACTACTTAAGCTTGACTACCCAAAAATGTTGATAGGCATTGTG
The DNA here is from genome assembly GCA_007258455.2 of Sequoia sempervirens. Taxonomy (NCBI): domain Eukaryota; kingdom Viridiplantae; phylum Streptophyta; class Pinopsida; order Cupressales; family Cupressaceae; genus Sequoia; species Sequoia sempervirens. The sequence goes on along the minus strand of VDFB02260907.1, from coordinate 114,549 downwards.
GCGAGTATGACGGTTTGTGGTGTCAACGATGTTGCCCCTTCTTGGTGGTTGTGAATGCGTTGGGTCCAATTTCGTAGGATGTTGGTTAGTTGTGGGTTCTAGTAGAGGGGAAAATATGGTTGAAGGAGTTTTGTGTTGAATACCAAGTGTAGGCCTGAATATTGTGGAAGTTGGAGAATGAAGGCATTCTCACTAGCTACACAAAGAATGGTGTAAGGATCATAGGTAGAGGCTTAATCTTCCGATGTGGCCCCTTGAAGTGTTCCTTTTAAAGAAGCAATTAGACTTTGTGAACAACTTAAAACATATGAGGTGTATGGTGAGTGTTGTGGCATGTAGAGTAAACAAAGATATAGGACAACAATAGTAAAACATTTTGATTACACGAAAATGCACAGGAAATCTCTATTATATGCTCATTCATCAAATAGGCAATTGTACAACATATACAAAAGGTGCCGTCCCGACTACAAAAGAAAACATGAATTATATAGCCAGTCGATGTTGGTTGAGAAGCCAATTGTCAGCAATTGCCTAGTAACAACTGACTAACTGTTGGGGACTAATGCTCGATTACAGCATCTAATAACTATTTACTTTTGCTGATTACAAAGTCATTTATTTATTGCATTTGGCCGACTACATGGCACTCATATTTCTATTGATGACGTGTAAGAATCTATTGAACTTGTCGATGCACATGCTGGATGTGTTGCAAAAAAAATGTGCCTTGTCAACTGCTTGTTTTTGTGCATGTGACTTTGATGTGTATAGTGTGTGATAAGATGTCAAGGGTTGCCACATGTTGAAATCCAAGACGTGTTTGGCAAGGACTATGCTTTATAGAGGTGTGAATAGCTCTATTGTAGGCATGTTGGATATTGTCATCCCAAGTGGGCAAGGACTATGCTTTATAGAGGTGTGAATAGCTCTATTGTAGGCATGTTGGATATTGTCATCCCAAGTGTGCAAGTGTGCACTATTGTAGATGTGTAGTAGATGGAAAATAGCTTGGTTGATCACCTCTATTTGGTCGTCTTTATGTAGATGGAAGGATGTAGAATGATCTAGTTGTGTATCCACATAGTCTACTAGAAATGATTAACAAATCGTAGGTTGTAGACAAAAAAATGGATGTTGGTAAGCAAAAATGGACCCAAACATTGGTGAAGAAGAGGCATGTGGCATCGGATGTGGTGAAGCTCTTCTTGTGCACCATTGTGATGATCATCTTGGAATATTTTTCTACCACAACGAACATAACATGCTAGTGCTTGGTTGTAGGTAGTTTGCTCAAGGAATCCATGTTGATGGATTCCCAAGGTTGTATTGAAATTGAGAGAGCGGTGTATATTCCAAGCTTCCAATTTGCAAGCTTTGCAATGATGCTACAAGGAATGCAAGATTTGATGTGGTGCTCAATGCTTGCACACATTTGAGGCTACTAGAAGTGTTGCTGAAGCACTGCTAGCGTTTTGGTAACCTCCAAGTGTCTAGCTGTTCAAGTGTAGTGTGCTTTTTAGATGAATCTTTGGCATGGCATGCCCCTTGAAACATAGAGATGCCCAAACTTGTAGAGAAGCTTGTCTGACATGTAGAACACACCAACTTGTTTGCCTTGCAAAAGCTTGGTGTAGGCTTGTGTGAAGTCCAAATCAGCCAGATAGAGGGATTCCTAGTCAAAGAAGTTGTGACCACATGAGCTTAGCACTGATTGCATGTACTGGTGGTCGGCTGTCTTGTTGTCTTTTACCTTCTTGTGCTTGATGACTAGATGGAACTTTTGTAGATACCTCATCCGTTTCATATGGCGCAATTTTCAAGTTTGCTTTGAGTGTGCAAGAATTGGAGTGATTTATGATTAGAATGGATGTAAGGCCCACCCATGTTTGACTCTTGCCATGTTCAAATCTATTAGTGATGCTCATGCTTTAGCATGTTTTTGGGACTTAATTTATAAATACACCATCTATGCTTGTGTATGCATTGGATTATTGATATGAGATGTCTATAATTGAGTGTGTGCTAACTCATATCTTGTATTGATTGTATGTTTGTGATTATATCCATGCATTGGATGTTATGGTTTAGAGCCATGCTTGGTTGTGGTGATGTCCTCTTGAGTGTCTATTTGAATTTGATTAGAGAATCAATATTATCATGTGATTAAATGAATGTGATTCTTCGAGATGTATTGTGCCTTATGTGAGGATTTATGATTGTTGGTTATAATATTGTTGCTTTGGTTATCTATTTTGCATGATATGTTTGTGTGCATCAAGTGTGCGATATAAGGGTATAAGTGAATGATGGCTAATTATGTAGATGGGGATATGGATTTGTATGTGTGTATTACATCTTATTCCACTATAGGATAATTGGATATGACCTTGTGTGAAAATTAGTGAAACCAATTTTATCTAAATCAAATTCAATAAAGGACCCCATGCACTAAACTTGTAAATGAATTCTAAGTGCTTTATCCTTTAGAATACTATGCATAGGTGTTTGTTAAATTCCTTGAAATAATTTTTGTGCTTGTGTGAATGCTTGAAACTATTTGGGATATTTAAGGATTGGATGGGGACAAAAAGTGAAAATTAAATGCTTTAGAAAAAATAATTTAAAAAAATATTATTTATTTGGAAGCATCTAGGAAAGATTAGCTGGTTTCCAAGTCAAGATATTTGCATTAGTTTAAAATAAATAAGATTTGATTTGCTTTGAAAGCTTGTCTTCATATAGCTTCTTGTGGCATAATCGATATTTGTAAGTGTAGATATTATTTTGGGAAAAGATTATTCCACTTGCATTATTTGATTATTATCTTTTGGGTGAAGATAATTACATAATTTAATTATTATTTTCTATTTATTTCCTCAAAACCCTAAATTGACTATTTGACATTGTTAGAGACTTTAGGCATTTCGCTTATTTTAGTTGGTGAGGATTGGAGTTAAGTGTAATCATTTAACCCTTGGGAGAGAGTTAGGGTTTTGCTTGAAGGGATTTGCCATTGGCAAGTTTTGTTATGCATTATTCACTTGATTCATTATGAATTAAAGAACTTAGAAAGAGGATGAAAACCCTAAGGAGATTATTGAAAGAGCATTGTGCTTGAGAAGGATTCAAGAGCTTGAGAAGATATTTGCAAAGAACTGTAGAAGCTAGGAGATTGCATTGGAAGAGATTTGGATAACTTCAAACCTGAATGTAAGTAATTTGAGAGAAGATGTATTCTCCTTTTAGTATGTTTTTCATTGTTGTGTATGTGAAAATGCTTGGTTTCCATTTTTTGAATGATTTTGTGAGCTCAAAATGGATGTTTAAGCATATTTTTGTTTTATTGAGAAAATAAAAAAATTGTAGGAAGCCATTTATAGTCAGATGGATTCTTGAGAGAGAATTTATATGAAATTATTTTGCAGAAAATAAATCTTTTTTTTCTATTTTTGAATGATTGGGCGTGTTCAAAAAGGTTATTTCAACATTTTTATTTTGTTGAGAAAAGCTTGGAAAAAGCCATTAGTTGAGTCACATGGACTCTTGAGAGGAAAATTATATAAAATTATTTTTATAGTAAATAAATGTTTGTTTCCCTATTTGAATGATTGTGGGTGTAGAAGAAGGTTGTTCAAACTCATTTTTCATTTTTGTTGGAAATGCTTGGAAGAAGCCATTAATGGAGTGTTATGGTAGGAAACCTTATTTGATTTTATTTTTGTAGAAAAATAAAATATGTGATTTATTTTGTGGGTATTTCCAAATTAGAATGGAAAGAGAAAAGCTATCGTATGTGAGTTGCTTGGTGCTTGTGTGTTAACCTCACCCTTTCGTACTTTAGCCATTTTGAGAAGTGGCTATCTGAGATGTGTAAGAAGTGATAAGATATGTAGGAAGCTCAAAGTGGCATCTCTTCCAAATGCTAAGTGTGTTTGATACAAATGCAAAATTTCTTCCATTCTCATGAGTTTGAGTTAGATGCAAATTGTTCGATGAAATATCAAACACTTCGTCTATTCTCATGAGTTTAGTTTGATGCAAAATGTTTGAAGAAATACAAGAATGAATAGTACATACAAATTTTGAAGGACCCTTTCATGAGAATGACATCCATTAACAAGTGTAACTATCAAGACACCTTATGTCTCCCTAAAATTGATCTTGGAGTTGGAGAGCCAAGATGAAAGTCACTCCATAGTCTTTGTCTACTTGTATATGCCTTTTTCTTATGGGATCTTGAGAAGAATAACATTATGTTGAGAAATTCATGTTTATGTGTATTTACATGTTGCCATGTATGAATGCTTGAAGTGTTTGCTATCCATGTGTTTATTCTCCTAGCAAGGTGGGGTGGAACAGTTGGGTGGTTACTTGCCCATTGTTGATTTAGAAGAATGGAGCTATGAAGATATCTCTCAAAGCTTAAAGGATTCCTATCTTACTTTCATTACTTTGTTTCATTTTGTAAATACGATCAAATTGTAAATTGGGAGTGATCGTCTTTTAAGAGTTGGTAGAAGTGCTTTAAACATATTGATCCATCTACTCTATGCATCTGTGTGATGATTGTAAAAAAATCATATTTTGTAATTTTGGTTAAATTAGACATGGAACTTTTTAAATCCAATTGAGAGGAAATTGTAATTTACATGATTATTTCATAATTTTTGCTTTCCATTTTTTATTCCCAATTAAGCAATTGGATAGATTATGGATTCAATGAGATTATATATACACGAAACACTTTTATATCAAAAGTGTTGGAGTTGATAGTGAACTCCACAACTCCCAGAAATCACCTGTAACCAAAACACCTATCACATCTGAAGAGAAAAAACAATAATTATGTTCATGCTGTTAGTGTTTGGTAGCTTCGGGAGATATTTTCTTCTTAATTAAGGCCGGTGGCCTACTTATTAAAAATTATATTTTATATTTAATGATGATGTATTAGCAGCAGAGGCATCTTCTTTAAATAGCTGTTATGACAAGCTGGCTGACCCACATAAATTGTCTTATTCAAAATGGTCAACATGCAAAGTGTAACCGACATGCAATAGAATCTTCGGTCAGACATGCAAGAGAATCTTTGCATGAAATGTATTTGTAACTGCTCCTAAAAATAGGCAATTATAATGCTCCTAGTGCATGCACATGCAAGTGACGATTCCCTATTTTGGGATTGATTCTTGCTTAAGTTAAGTGGTTATTTTCAAGGAGAGTTTGCTATCTACAGCAGATGATTATTAAGTGCGAGTTTGTCTCAAGAGCAGATTGATACTTGAGTAGAAGGCTGAGATAATTGTTGCAGATTGCTTCACTCAATTTCTGTATTTGTATCAGATTATGGTGCTTTGTGTTGGCCTTCTTATCAGCCTATTGTAAAAGTGACATGCTCGTTGAGATTCAATATACAAGAGACATATTTGTGGCTGGGTTTTTCTCCCTCGAGAAGGAGGGTTTTCCCAGGATATATGCTGTATTATATTGTTCATTTCTTCATGTGTTTGTGTTGCATTTTTGCTTTCTGTTAAATCTGATCCTAAAACATTAACACATGCAACCTTCAAAAGACAATTGATCCACACAAACATCTGATATTGAGATTAACCTATATTGAATTGTGAATGTGAATGGAACGAATGATTACAATGAATAATCAATCCTTGTGAAAAGGAGATAGAAACCTTGGATCTAAAACCCTAGGTGAGGATGAAATTAGCTTGTGACAAGTGTCACCATCCTATGCAATGAGACAACATGTGCTATATTTGGCCAATCTAATAATAAGAAAGCAATCCATAAGTTTAGCTTAATTCATTAAAGTAAAAGGGGCCTAATAATTATTAGGTGATTAACTATTTACTCCAACAAAAAGTTGAAGCCTTGTTCTTGGTGAATTTAGATTGCTAGTTGTTGTGCATGTGCTAGAGTATGAAGAAGTAAATTGTCATTTTGAAAATGTGTAGAATCAATTACCTTAGATGTTCATGCTATAGTATAGCATACTCCTAAATGCCTTGAATAAATTTTGTATATTTGAGGCATTTTCTATACTTGTTATTTTACAACAAGTTTGTTCATTGGTTTCATAGGGTGATCCATTGGGATGAATTCTAGTTCATTGGGTCAAACTTTTACCTGTTAAAAGGGGTGACCACTTGTCTGTAGGGGCAAATGGTAATAGAAAGTTAAAATATTGACTTTTTGGAAAACATAGAAGAATGAAATTGGGTTTAGTTAATATCTCATCTATACATTTGGAAGTTTAAAATATAATGTTGAATTCATTTGCATTATGTTTTATTACATTTTATCCTTTATGTTGGATGGAACATGAATGTGTGTACTGTAAGCTAAAGGGATTACCTAGTCTGGCTTTTACCTGAGTATTGAATATATTAATGAATGGTAGATGTTCTCATTCATTTATATATATGTATATGAATTTGGAAATGAATTAACATCTTTGCTTAATTTATGTGCTTCCTTAATTATGCTTGAACTAATGAATTACATTTTTATAGTTGCTTTAGTTTTTTGTTTTGTGCATGGTGGTGGGTATGAGTACCTATTCACTTGGTGTAGGGTTAGACCTTATCTTCCCTATCTTGTGTCATTGGTTTTGGAATTAAATCTTTCGTTGTTATATGTGCTAGTGCTGCATTGTGTTGCATGCCTCCTTGGTAGTTTGAGTTGGTGATAACTCTTTATCCTGTATTGTGCTTCCGTTTTGGAGAGTATGTTGCATCGGGATGCTTGCCACTCCTCCCTTTTTGAGATGATGTGTATCTCCTTGTGTGTCCCTTGCATGTTTCTTCCATGTGCGTGTTGGTGTTTGTGTTAGTGTTGTTGTAAGGATGACTGTGCTTTGTGTGTGTGTGCATTGTAACATTGCTATTGTTATGTTTGTTAATGCAAGAACTTTGTTAGGCGTGTTTTTCCTCGCTTGTCCTTGGTAAAATTTGGGCATTACAATGGATGATTGCCTCATTTACCAAGGTGACACCATTGCTGGACAGTTTGGACAATGGCATATGACTCTCTTCATAGGCGGAGTAGTGTCTAACCGTGTTGTTGAAAGTCTCAAAGTGATAGGCAACTAGATGTCTGTATTGCAAGAATGGCACTGTGTAGAGGCACTGCTTGAGCTCCATGAGAGTGTTGTTGTGGAGGTGTCCACGAGAATAGTCTCTTGGCGTGCATGATCTAATTGAGCGACTCTCAATGTGAGAGAAGCCAAGTACAACTGTGATGTAGAAATTAGGAAGTCTGAAGTAAAAGTCTACGAGACTGTGTAGTGTTGGCCATTCTTGGATTGCCTTGATTTTGCCCGGTCTATGTGTATGTCAAACTGGTTGAATATGTAGCCCAAATATTGGATCTAAGTGATGCCAAAAGTGCATTTGCCAAGGTTGGCTTGTAGCTTGTGGTATCTAGTACGCATGAGACCTGCTCCACATGCTCTTCCCAAGTCTTGTTGTAGATATGGATATCATCAAGGTAGATAATGATGGAGTTACTGAACAGTTGAAGGATGTTGTTTGTCTATCATGCCCCTTCCTAAATAGGTTGGCCCTCAGCACGCCCATTTAATAAAGTTGTTTTTAAACACCACCTCAATATATGTACATTTAATTAATATTTGATTAATATAAAATATAACTAATAAAATAATAAATATAAAATGAAATAAATAAATTTAAAAATTTGAGTTTGGCATCCAATTTAGGGCCTGGGGTCCTATCCAGCGGTCCACTATAAAACCTGTTCCAGGCACCATTTGGAGTCACTTTTTGGAGATCAATTTTGCTGTTGCAATTATTTCTGCTCAACAGGAACAAAAACTTCTGTTTGAGAGCAATCGAGGTCAGGACAAAACCCCTTGCTTCTTATTTAGCAATTCTGATCAGGACATTGCAAGTGGGACTAATCTGAGATTTGCATCCAACTTTCAGGGTTTGCTGGGCATTGGAGTTAATCACTACAGTTTGCACTCAGTCAAAATTCAGAGCTACCCACATCCATTTGCTACTCAGAAGAAGAGATTTGTTCATTATTATCATTATTTGGAGGTTGGCGCCAGTCAAAGGAAGTTACCTAAGTGAGGAAAGGAACCGCTGATGAATAGTACCAGCTAACCCTAGAGTCACTAAACTGATCCCAGGACAGCCCATGAATCTCACAGTGGATTACTTTAAGCTGGGCGCCTGTATTTGCTGAACAGTTTTGGATCGACCCACATTAATACTCTACTAGTGGCTGTTATTCATTACAAGGACCTGGCATTAGTATTTTGCTTTGGAAGAGGATGATTACAGTCTGATCTGGGCATTCCTGTGGAAGATTACAGATAGCAAATATTTTTTCCCAAAACTATTTGAACTGCAACAACCTGTCCAATCTCTGAGAAAGCAAAAATTAGGACTATTGCTGTGAAGGAAGGTATCATTCACATCCCAATAACCCTGACATGCTGAGGTCAGCGAGTGGCAATTTAATCATTTCTCCTGTGGAATCTAATAAAATCAGATTGTTTATTTTGCTATTTATGAGTGCTGTAGCTGTTACTGTGTATGACTTCGGTTTGTTTCCTCATTGTGATAAAAAAAGATTAGCATTGCTTATGGATCATATGAACTGAGTTAGTGATTTGTATCTGTTAAATAGGAGTTATAAAACCCTAGGACATAACATCATCAAGCGCATGAATGTTGTTGGAGCATTGGTTATATGAAGGGCATAACCATCCATTCGTACATTGCTTCTTGAGTTTTGAAAGTGGTTCTCCAAATATCATTAGTCTAGACTGGTACTTGATGATATCTTGATATGAGGTCGATTTTGGTGAAGTATTTTGCACCTTGAAGTTGGACCACTAGGTCATTGATACATGGGAGAGGACATTTGTTCTTCATCGTGATCTTGTTGAGTGTGTGTAATGAACCGGACTAATTTTTTTTTTTTTTTCCAATTACAATTACAATCAACGTGCACCCGTTAAGGCTAGCTCTAAAACCAAAACGATGCGGAAGCAACTCTAACCAAGGATGTACACTAGGATCCCGATGTTGGGCAAGGTGTAAGCATATGGTCAGAGGATCTGATGCAGATGCAGAACTGGAAGAGAACTCTAACCAAGAATGCGTCTAGGATAGACGAGCATATGGTCAAAGGATCTTATGCAAGATGTGCTGAAAGTAACTCTAACCAGGATGGCACCGAGTGATGGCGAGCATATGGTCAGAGGGTCCCTAAGAACTACTAACTGAAAGTAAATAGGCGGCAAGCCAGCCTCTTCCACTTATTCAGTGGGAAGTACAATAAAGTAAGTGAAAGAGAGAAAGGAGAATTGCTGATAGTACTACTAATCAGCTCACAATTTGATAGAATGCTTGCCAAAGCCCAATATTTTAAGTTTTTCAATGCTACAATAATATATATGACTTCCTCAATGCTTAACAAGACTCTCCAAACTCAAACTCCTCACAAAGATGCATTTATCTAAGACTGATATGATAGACCAACGACTGAAATGAAGCAACCAGCAACTGCATAACTCACCTAAATGCATATATCTAGCTCATAACTCACTCAAATGACGAAATATCAAATGCAAGATGCTCTAAGGATGATAGCGCCCAAGTTAAGACATTGAAACCTTCCCAAAATGCCTTTATTTATTTTTGCACGAAAACCAAAGCTCTCACAGATGGTACGGTCTGCAACAAGGGCGATTTTGCTTTGAAAAATCCAAATCTACATCAAAAAATCCACAACTTTGCAAGAATGGTCACCCCACCTAGAGAAAAGGATTTATGCAATGCCTAGAACAATAATATTTTTATTTCATGAGATATGAGCAATTCTTACAATCAGCTATGATATTCAGCAACTCCAAAATATGTCTAAAAATGCAAAAAAACTGAACTAAGATGCTAGGAACTCAAATGCAATGCTGAAACAAACTCAACTACAATCTACCTCTCAACTAGTTGCTATCTTTCAAGCAAGAAGATGAGCTAAGCTAGGAGGTGTGCTTTCCTCGAAGCAAATCTGTCACCATTTCGGCAGCATAACTTTACTGAAGATATGAGATATCCAAATGAAGAGAAGAGGCCTCCTTTTATAAACTTTGATGAGCATCTCCAGAAGTCTCTAAAAGGTGCGCCAAAAACAAAAGTCAAGGCAATTCAAATTTAAGTTGACTATTCTCCCTCCAAGGTGGCGTCCACTTCAAGAAGCAATAATATTAACTTTTCTTTCATTAAAATAATCTTCCCTTCAAGGTTGGCATTCAATTCTCCCTTTGCATTTTTTGAACCTTTGAAATATTTAAACTTTCTCTTGATGAGGCATTCACCCATAATGTCCCCTTTTTAAAACAACATAAAGTTATAATGCTAGGCCAAGGGGTTATAATATTAAAATATAACATTGTAATATGAAAATAACTTATCTCTCCATAAAAATGCCTCAAAAAGCCAGAAACATCAATACCAACTGAATCGCTTGAAGAAGAGAACCAACTAAACAGAAACCAACCAGTCCACTGCCAAAAAAAGAATTTACTAAAAATAGTAAATTCATGAAGTTGCTTAGAACACCAAACGGTCCATACCACTGCGAAGCTCTCTGAAAACCCAGAAAGAATCCGCAATCCAAATTCCAAACTTCAAGCAACCACCTCCTCAAAAATAGGAAACCCTAATTTCACCCTTCGAATAGCCTACGGGTCTCCGGAATAGGCCAACGGTCAACTGAATCGATCACAATTGAGAAGGGGACATTACAATGTGTGATAATTAATGTGAAGGCATTAGTTGTTGTCCTTCACAAGCTCAAGAACTACTGGGCTACTGCATGGTGAGGAGCTAGGTCAAATATTATCTTGATTGAGTAGCTCTTAGATTTGGCGTTGAACTTCATCATTCTCCCAAGCAGACTTGTGATACACTGAACTATTTGGGAGAGTGCATTTAGGATTAGGATCCAAATCAATTCGATGTTGTAGTGCTCAATGTGTTTGAAGGCCTTCATTTTCTCTGAAGTCATCTTTATACCACTACAGTACCCTGTCAAGTGTTTGTTGTTGTAACAGTGTTGGTGCATTAGTGCATGCTACTAGTGTTCATGAGCATGCTTGCATAGGTGTCTCTTTGTAGACTACAATGAACACAAATATTTGTATGTGGGCGATGATCTTGTGACAATGTTTAGTAGAGACTAAAGCTAGTTTGGCTTGTGATTTAGACTAGTGGAGATTGAAGTACTATCTGCTAAAATGTACCTCCACTGTTTTGGACTGGAATGGTAGATGTCATCTTGATCATACATGTATTGTCTTCCCAGTAGTATGTTGTAGAGACTTCCAGAGAAGCAACATCATAAGTGATATTATCTTGCATAAGCTTGACTGCATATGAGAAAGTACATTGTCTAATTACCTAAATGTCCTTATGATGCTGCAACCGTCCTAGAGAGAAGGGTTTTGGGTGTGCGGTGGTAGAGAGATTTAGGCACTAAACTACATCATGCACAATGAAGCTCTTTGACTACTATCTTTCGATGATGATGTGGATAGGCTGTTCGTTAATCAAACACTTTGTCTGGAAGAGATGCCTGCATTCCTTTGAAGTATCAATGGTGAAATGTGCTAGTAAATTTTTTTCTTGAATTACACAACACAACCAACACTACGCCAAATGGATTAGCGTTAGCTTCAAAAAGGAATAAACTGAAATTGCACTCAACGCCAAGAATGCGTACACAAGATCTTTTGAAAGGCGAGGTGCTAACATATGGCGGAGGAACTAAGCTACCAACTGAAAATTGAATTACAATTAAATGCTGATAGGCGGTGAATCAGCCATGAGAATTTCCACGCTACCACTTGAACAGTGGGGGGAAAACATTACAATACAAAACGAATTCATCCGCTGCGGCGGGCATCCACTTATGAGTGGGGATTCGCCACTTTTTCAGCGGGTGACTAAAGAGAGGTTAATTGTTCTTTCTCCACATTGGTGGTAAACCATCCAGGGGTTACAAATGTATGAAATTTAACACTAAAATATGCAGCCATCTAAATGACTGGAACAGTACTACTGTTTACAGTCTTACAATGAAAAACAACTGCAATCTTCAAGTGTTATTACAATATTTACAAAGCACAATGAAAGGATGATTTCCCCACTTGATAATCTCTCAATAATTGAAGCTTGAAACCAAAATCAGAAACTGAAGCAAATTGATATAAAAAACTGCAATCTGGAAATAATTACTAGCAACACTGAAACACCAAAAAATGAACAAAATTCTTACCACACTCTACAAACTCCTACCAAACTGAAAGCTCATCAATGCATTGACTAGGCGATCATGAAACAAGCACTTTCCAAGCTCCAAATTCAACAAAACATCCAACACGAATTCCAAGGCATTAGAGGTATGGTACGGCCCTATGAGAGGGTCGACCTCACTTATAAAATCATTCACTTCACTATAAAATCTGTCCTTGCACAACAAGAGACGCCTCAAGCATATAATTTGATAGGATCAATACCCATATGCAAATAAAATTTATCCTTGGAGCTGTATACAAATTTGCCTTGCAGCCATGACTGAACCAACAAACAAAAAACCACATAAATGCTCACAACTTCATCAATATACCTCCAAACGTGATGAAACGAAGTGCAAAGGCTCTTTGGAGGATAGGCGCCCAAGTTGCAATGTTGAAACAGCTTCAAACCACCTTCAATTATTTGGCACGAACTCCAATGCCCAACAAGAATGGTACGGCCTGCTGGAGGTGTAATTTTGCAATATAAAAATAATGACTTTGAATTAACTTCTAATCTCTTGTGGAAAGGGACGCCTTGTGCCAAGAATCACTTTGCCAAAATACCTAGAACAATATTTTATTTATTCAAAAAGCTGCTCATAAAAAACTACTTCAGCTGTATGAACACCAGCAACATAAAAACTGAAAATATCACCAAAATTCTCCAACTTTGAAGCTCAATCTGTTAGTCTGGATGAGAAATAGTCTTAAAACCAACTAGGTGTTATCTTTCAAACACGAAATTGGACAAATGCTAGGAGGTAAGCATTCCTCGAAGCCAAATACATGAAGTCATTCTGACAGCATAACATTAGCATAAACAATGGATCCTAAATGCTAGAGCAAACTCTCTCTTTTAAAGAACTTGAGGTGATTGTTGATTTTCCATCTTTTCTCTCCAAGGGACACCCAAAGAATTTGAATCATTTAATTTTTAAAAGATAAATAATTCCTCCTCAACTTTGGCGTCCAACTCCAAAGCACATTTTAAACATAATAAAATATTAAATATTTCCTCATGAAGCGTCCTCCCTTCATGAACACCTTTTAAAACAACTTCAAGTTATCATATTAGGCCAAGGGGGGGGAACAACTTAAAATTAGAACATTAATAACTTGAAATAACTCATTTCTCCCTTTTACACCTCAATAGCCAAATTCAACAATATTCAACTGCTCCAACTGAAATGGAAAACTTACTGAAGAGTTGCCAACTGGACCATTGCCAAAATTAGAACTTACTAAAAATAGTAAATTCTGATAAATGCCAAAAAGCCTCCAAAGAAGGAAACCCTAATTTTACCTCAGACAAGCCTACGGATTTCTGGAAATAGGCTAAAACCAAATGAAGAGCTAATGGCCAAAATGGGGACATTACAAATGGTCATGATGCTGGTGTTGAGACATCACCCTCTTCGTCATATTCTTGATTAGGAGTTGGAATTTGATGCAGTTTGTGCAAACAAGGACTGTTCTATACGGCATTCAATGTTGGTGTGAAAGTTGATGTAGTGATGATGGCACCATATATCACCTTATTGTAGCTTCTTATCCTTATCCTTGCCTAGTGAAGATGGAGGGAACACCTTTTTGTAGCTTCTTATCCTTATTCTTGCCTAGTGAAGATGGAGGGAACACCTTAGGGTTTTGCACAACTAATTTGGATTATCTTGACAACTTCTGCATAGGAGAGTGATTTCTTTGTGTGAAAGGCTTGTAGCTGGTTTCTTGCATGGGCTTGTTCTTGCACAAGGAGAATTATTGCTTAAGCTTTGCCTTGGCCTCAACTTTTGATGCATTGCAAAATGCTTGTCGCAAAGCGTTTGAAGTTTAGAACTTCATCTTAGCATGAATAGAAGGTGATAATCCACTAATGTATTCAAGCATTCTATGTTGCACAAAAATGTTCCCTTACGAGTGCATGGAGAAGTTGTGATATTGTTTAGTGTATTCTTCCATAGGTGATCCTTTCATTGACGCAATTGTTGGAACTTCGTGTATTCAACCTTAAAATGCTTGAGGGAGTAAAATACCTCTTGCAAAGCACCAACAAGGGTTTCCATGCTAGAATTGGCTTGTTATCCTTATCACGTTGTGCGTTGAGTGTTTGCCACTAGTTTGACGCTGAAATGGACATTTTTAGTGCTGCGAAGGAAATCTTCTCAGTACCAGTGAAGTTGTTGACAAAGAATTAGGCTTCGAGCTGTCGGATCTAGATAACTAGTGCTAAGTTGTTGATTTTGCCTTCGAATGTAGGAATATCTATATTGACTTGAACTTTGAAGGGATTGCAGTGTTGTGTGAGCTATGTGGGGTTTTGTGGTGCTGGTCCAAGGTGATTTTTGAAATTTTGGAACTGTCCAAAGAGTTCTTGGTGCTGTGTTTCCAAGGTAGCATCGAGCATTCACTGAATGTTTACCTAAACTTTTGATACATGTTATTGGACCATATTTTTCAATGCTTCTCTATACTTTCACAAATTGAACTAGGTGTGTTGAGTTCCTTTAGTTGTGTGTGTGTGCGCGTTGGCATGAAAGAAGAGCTTTAGCTCTGAAACCAATGATCTGATTCCAAAGGTTGACTATGGGATGATCTTGCAAGTTAGTTTGTAATGCAACAAGATCATAAAATGCATAAAGGAAAACAAGTATGTAAACCAAAACACATTCAAACACAAGGTTTCTGGCAGATATGCCTCTTCTATTCGTATTTGAACTGGGGAAATGTACATAGAGGTAAGATGAGAATATATATGCCTCTTCTACTCTATAGAATGCACAAAGCAGGTACTTATGCATGTAAGCCATGAGCTAGGCTACACATATAAGTTTTCTAGTGTCCAACTGTTAGAATATTATATTCTTCTTTTGTATAATGGTCAAATATATCTATTAGTTGTTGGTAGGTAGCTGGTAGGTAGACATTTAATGTCTACAGTATTTTACCTCACCTATATATTGTAATCTATTCTTCAAGTAATACAAGCAATTTCTTAGCCCAAAATTGTTTCATGGTATCAGAGCCATAAGGAAAAAAACCCTAAAAAATTCGTGGACTTTACTAAAAGTCATAATTTGAATTTTTTCTGGTTTAGGGTTTCTGGGCGAATTTTTTAAATCTGTAATTCGTGAAAAATCCTCACGTGAGATTTCGTTGCTGCCTGTTCTGAAGATTTCGAGGGTATTTTTGTTTTCTGATTTTTGTGAGTGTTTTCTCACTAAAAAAATCGAAACCCCTCTCTGTAATTTTCGTGGGTCTGAAGGCAAGAATTTCGCGTGGATTTCGTGTGTTTCTCTGGCTGCGCAATCTCTAGCCGCGTTCTGTCTCTCTGCTAATCGCGTTTTTTTTTCTTGCACTTGAAGTCGCGATTTCTGATGACGTCATTTCTTTCTGGGACGAGTCTTCATTTTGCGAATTTTCTGTCATTTGGGCGCGATATTTCCTGGTTCCTGGCCGTGGATTTTTTCCCTCTTCTGGCGCGATTTGGAAGTCTCATTTGGGCTCGTTTTTTCCCTCTTCGTAGTCGCGTTTTTCGGCTTCCATCTTGGCCCGCATTTCTGCTCCCGTAAAGCCGTGTTTCTCAGCTATTTCTGGGCGCCGACGGATTTCTCAAAGAAAAAAAAACCACGTTTGGCTGCGTCTTCAACATTTCTGGTGTTTTGCAGACTTTTTTCTGCAATTTTTGAAGCTCTAATGGCGGCTAGGGTTTTCTGCAACTTCGTCTAGGGTTTTGACCCTCTGTTTCAAGGCGAAAAATTATTTTGCTTGCAGATTCCTTCTGGGTTTTCTGAGATCTCAAATGGGTTGGTCTCCGATTTTTCTGGGTACGTCGTTTTTTGTGCCTCGAAATTTGTGCCTCAGTTTCAAGTCGAAAAAAATTTCTGACTTCAGATTCCTTGTGGGTTTTGTGAGATCTCAACTGGGTTGTTGTTAGATTTTTCTAGGTGCTTCGTTTTCTGTGCCTCGATTTTTGTGCAGCTCTGTTCTGGCGGCTAGGGTTCCAAACCCTCTGTTTTTCAGCCGACAATCGATGGCTACCTGTTTCTGGGCTTCTGTAATTCACAGTGTTGCGTGAGATTTCTTTGTTGGGTTTTTTTAAATATTTTTTCCCTTATTAAAAAAAAATCTGCCTTAAGGGTTTATAATTTTTTCCTCAAAAATTAAGGGTCAGTTCTTGTTTACCCTAGTTGGGGTTTCTGTTGTACGGGAGGGCTCTCTGGTTTCTTAAGAGTTTTACCGTTTTTTCCTTAAAAACGATGTTTTGTATGCTGATCCGTGTTTCGGATTCCGTGCCAGCTACTTTTTAGGTTTCTGTAATTCGCAACATGCGTGGGATTCTTCTTTGGTTTTTACCATTTTTTCCGAAAAAAACGATGATTTGTTATCTTGGGTTTGGCGATTTTTTCCTCAAAAATCGTGGTTTGTTGCAGTCTGTTTTTGTCGCACCTCAAATTGCTGAGGCGAACATCTGCACAACTAGCTTCTTGCAGTCTATTCTTGGGCGTCATGCTCCTCTGCAAAAGTTTCGACAGTTTGCCGATTTATCCTCAAAATCGTGGCAGCTGTTCTCGGTGTGTCTCTAGCGATAGGGAGGAACAACTCTGTTATCCAACTTCAGGTTGGACTTTTTGTGATGACTTCTAGTCAGTAGTTCTACAGATTCTGGGAGGGTTGGTGGCAGACTCATCTCAGTGGCAGAGTCAGTGGCAGGCTTTTGTCTCTTGTTGCAGAGCTTTCTAAAGAAGGGGCAACCTTCTCTGTTTTATTCTGGATGGTTTTTGGTCATCAACATTCTGCAGATCCAAGGAGGGTCTCCGTAGCAGCAGAGTGTTCTGAAGAATTTGTGACCAAGCGACCTGCAGATTGTATTCTGTAGGCTAGTTAGACGATTGACCATTAAGGGAGGGTGTTAGAATATTATATTCTTCTTTTGTATAATGGTCAAATATATCTATTAGTTGTTGGTAGGTAGCTGGTAGGTAGACATTTAATGTCTATAGTATTTTACCTCACCTATATATTGTAATCTATTCTTCAAGTAATACAAGCAATTTCTTAGCCCAAAATTGTTTCACCAACATGTTTTGGCGTGTTGCTTATGTGGATAGGATGACAATGGATGTCAAACCCAAATGGTGATTGTTGGATTGCTGTAACATGTGGTGCAGATGCTGCCCTTTGTTGGATGCATATGGTGTGAGTTATATCATTGACTGTTGCAGAGAGGCAGCTAGGTGGTGTGCACATATGGAAGCATAACATGCGGTTGATGAAGTTCCTGTATGCTCTGGATGGACACTAACTTGTTTCGTCATGTGCAAGGCCACAAGATGTGCATGAGTGGTGTTGCATGCTTGTGAACAAGAACTGTATGTAGAAATGTGGGGACAATATCACATGTGGGTGCATGTACTGTGTTGCATGTGTTGAGCAATGCTGAGTGCACTGATGAAGCTGCTGAAGAGGATGTGCGAGCTTGTACTTAGATCATAACACTTGGTTGATCCAATGCTTATCCAGAAATTTGCAACTTTTGTTTTGTTTCCAGCCTTATACTATTCCAGAAGAGATGTTTGTGAATGAGATAGCAATGGATTTCCCAAGGAGGGATCATCCCATATATCAACCTTCTTACTATCTTTAGCGCCCATAATTGACCAGATATGGTAGTCATTTTTCTAAGGAGCATATGTTGCCAAACTTTGTATCTGGAGCAAAAATGTCCAACCTCCATTGTGAGGGCCTTTTGAGAGTGCTTCCACCATATTTGCCAAGCAACTTTTTCTTAAAACGAGTTAGTCTTGATGAGATATGGTTCCAAAGGGCCAAAATAATGTTGCCACCAAAGGTTCCCAGACAAATCTAGGTTTCTGATTGCTAGGCCTCTTTTGTCCTTCCGAGTACAAACTTTGTTCTGGTCCACCAAAGAGAACTTTCCTGTCCTCTGCTTTTCATTGGTTCACAGGAAATTTTGCATTAGCTTTCCCAGGTGATGGGAAAAACTAACAGAGCAGCCATGACTTAGCTTTGAAATATGAAGGAGGAAATAACCAATTTGATTGGGACACTCCTCGGGTGAAGGTTTAACCATTTAGTAAATCAAAACCAAATTATTTTCTTTACTTCTTTCAGGATTGGGTTCTACCTGCTGAGCTTGAAAGGCCCGTCTGAGATATGCACTCCCAAACAAGTAATAACTTCTGCCAATCTCCTTTTTTCATATGCTAAGATCTGGGCAATTTTAGAATGAAGATGGATTCCTAAATTGATGGTAAATAATATTCTGTTTTTATCAATTGCTTTACCTGCGTCTGGGCACTTGGCTACTGGGACAGTTGCAGTCCTCATTGATGTCTCATGATCAAACTGAGAGTGAGTTTAAGCCTTGGAGCTACCTGATATGCAGGGTCCTTGAATGTTATCAAATGCTTTCTGCTTTGCTGAAATCTTTGCTTATAACATCAGAAAAGACGAGGAACAATGAAGGGGATAGTGGACTTCCTTGTCTTATGGCTCTAGGAATTTTGAAGGCTCCAAATGACCTCCTTTTGATAAATGGAGCTATATAGAGAGTTGATATGCATCCATTGATCCAACTCGCTTATTCTTGACAGAATCCAAATTTCCTTATAACTTGTTTTAGAAATTGTGGTTGACCCTGTAGAAATGTTGAGCCCTGTCAAGCTTGATAAGCATTGCCTTCTGTTTTGTTTGCTTTATATGGGATGCATCTGCTATTTGCCAAATCTTGAACAAAAGTGCAGTGTTCTTTAGAGTCTAGGGTAGGAAGGACATCCCTCAGTTTCATGGATATTTGCTCTGTTAGAATTTTATTAGTGTTGCATAATGAGATTTGGCAAAATTTGTTAAGAGCCAACTTTTTCTTCCTTTGGGATTAATGCAAGAAATGTTAGAATTTGTCCTTGCTCTGACAAGTTTTCAACATCTTGCTACTTCCAGTGCTTTTAGAAGAGTGATTTTTTGTGAAAATAATTAGCTGAAAACCACCCGGTCCCAGATCCTTGCTTCCATTAGCATTATTGTCTTTTTTATTTCTTCAAATTTAGATTGGTTTGAAACTCAATATTTTGCTAGTCAGTGTCTGACTTTACAGCTACCTCTAATGCTAAATCTTGAGCCTGCTTTCTGTCTCTGTCTACAGCAGTGGAGCTTTTTGAAGTTCACTGCCTTAATTTTTTAAATTTCAATGGTGAGATTGCTCTGTTCATATTTTTAGCAAGGAGATGTCATTTGTTTTCCTTCTACCCTGAGTTGGGGAGTAAAATAGTTTGAGTTTTATGTACCATCTCTTAAGCCACAACATCCATGATTTGAATCTCTATTGCTCCTCTTTAGGGTAATCCTTTTCCAGCTAATATGTGACTTAAATCCAAAATCAGTGGCCCTAGTATCAGCCAGCTTGGCTTCCTAATGGCTAATATGAGATTGTTTGGTGTTTTGTGATTCAACCCTGCTGAACTTGGGCTTCCAGGATCTATGGCCCATGCGTTTTTGATAGTCTCCAGGCATTCTTACCTTCCAAGCCATGTTTGGTTGAATTTGAATGGGAAAGGGCATTGTGCTGTTCAAGATTTATCAAGGTGGATGCTACTGCCCTGTGGATCTTGAAGTTGGAGATCCCACCACTTTTCATGCTTTGGATCTTTCAGAAGCAAGTTCTTGTGCTTGAGTGGGGGAGGGTATGTGCACCCTGTAGTCTAAGCACAGACAGGCGCCCCAGGTGGTGACATATGTTGCAAAAGCTACTTTGTCATCTTAACTTGATTGCACAGGGCTCTAGGCACTGTGGGCCTTTAAAAGGACTTTTCCATCCTATTGCTCCATCTATAAATTCCTTCTTCTGGCTCATTATCTCTTAGATTTAGATTGGACATTTCCAACTCGTGAGAAACTCCAGGCAAATTATTTCTGAATCTGTCTTCTTGAGATATTTACCAAGGTTGAATTTCCTCCTAGCATCAAACCAGGAGCCTGTATTTTCCAATCCTTATTGAATGTTTTTGAAACAGTCTACTTTGCAAAGGGTCCAATTTAGTGAACAATTAAAATAGGAAAAACTAGATCATTGCTTACACCAACCAGTTTTTAAGATAATGTATTTTAATTAACCTCAGAACTTTGAAGAACCAAGGATAATTTGTTTCATGCTCTTAGCAGTCCTGACCAAAGTGGGATGTCAACTTTTGAAATCTTCGATCAACACTACTGAGGGCTTGCAATCTTTGATTTTTCTCTGATTTTTCTTGGGGTTGGATCCTATTCCCCTAATGTTCTAGGAAAGGACAGCTGACATCTTCACTTGAGTTTGAGAGCAGACATGAGACCTTGGATCCATCTGCCAACCAATTTGATACCTTTTTTTAGTTTTGATCTGTTCGTTGGCCTTTTTTTGCGTTGGCCTGCCTGAAGTATCTTTTTTTTTTCTAGTTTCCATTTCATAGCTTTTGAAATATTGGAGGAAACGGTATTCTCTTGAAAGCTTTCTTCTTTGCTGTTCAAGTAGAGGCAATTCCTCAGGCTATGATTACTCCTCATTTTGACTTCAAATTAGGGAGTGTTTAATGATTAATCATTTGGGTTTATCAAAGTTTTCTTTAATCACTTCTTCTGCTTCTATTTCCTCCAACAATTCCCTTATGGTGTTTTCATGCACTGGTAAATTGGCAAATTTCTTGATTTTGTGTTTTGAAGTTTCACAGATCATCCTTCTAATATTTTTGCAAGTTTCTTCAAAATACTTACCAGCAATGTTTTTGCAGATTCAGTTTAACGAGTGTATGGGCTTTTCGTTGCGACTATGGGAAGGACAGTATTGTTCTGCAGTGCTGGATCTTCAGTTGTGCTGTCTTTGGATACAAGCAGACCTTGAGACTAGGCCTGCTATTTTAGAATAAATGTTTTGGGTTTGCAGAGGATTCAAGGTGTGGTTTTGATCAGATGAAGTTGGGTTTTTCTGTATTTTTTTGGCTTCAGTGGACCTTGGTATGGGTCTCACGAGCTTGGATCATGATCCAGTATGGGTCTCATGAGCTTGGGTCATGATCTGGCCAAGTGGCCATGAACTCAGTAATGCCTGCAGTCAAATGTTATATTCTCATAGTCATAATCCATTGACTGTGTCCAAGCATGATTGAAAACAGAGGTGTCTCTTTCTTTTTGAAGTCCATCCTCAGGAATTTTTTTGATACGTATTCTTGCATAAGAAACAAAATCCTTCTGCAGAGCTGGATTCAACATCTGATATATTTGCCAATGGTATTGCCAATCATTCGCAAGATATACTTGTTCTACTATTCCAAAGGCAGAAGAGGTATTCTCACCCAAATTGGGCATGAAGAAGGTGCTTCCTTGGAATTTATAGATGCTGGGGATCAGTATCATGTATAAATCAAACTTACCAAGGAAGTACGGTCTATAATGGCATTCCAAGCCTGCATAGCTTGCATTCCTCCCACGAAACAGTCTCGGCAGCAGAAGATAATTTCTCTTACAGTCTTCTCTCATTTCTTTAAAATTCAATCTGCAGTAGCCAGAGAAGTAAGCTGAACTTCTACGGATCTGCAGATCATGTTACATGAAGTACAGAGAGCGACATCCTCTGAAGTGAGGCTTGGGTCTCTGGGTAATGACTTATTTTCTTTGCTTCTTTTATATCAGTTTCTTTTGGTGGACTTAAGCAACTGCCGATTTTTAGCATTTGTTGAGTAGACCTTCCATCTCTATTGGAAGGATGTGAGAACCAAGAATGGATTTGAAGGTGACGGTGCCTCCTCCAGAGCATTCCCTGATTCTAACTGCAGGTTTTCTCACCATTCCTCTCCAACTTGTTCACTCCCAGAGAACAACGGCTCCACCAAGGATCATCTGTTAGAGTTTTTCAATGGTGCATCTGTTATTGTGCATCCGGACTTTATTCTTGTATCCATCTTTGTGGAATTATTTAACTCATCTGCAATCTATGTAGGCCAACCAATGCAAGTTGTGATAGTCCAAGCTTCGTATCTTTGGCCTTTGCATTTTGTTGTAACTTGTAACATATTTTGCAATCTATGTGTTTATATCAAACCAAATAGTTGGGACTTCATCTTTTTAAAGCAAATAGAGGTAGAATTATAAGATGTACCAAAATATAACTAAATGACACTAACACGCTCATCTCTGGTTTTCTTAACTTTGAAGTGGTTCTTGTGCTGCAGTTATATTTTTTTGCATTCAATGCGTAGCATTTCTAGGGTTTCAAGAGTAGTTCTAGCAAAAGAGTGATTCATATATCTTGTTCCAGAAGTTTTATATTTTGCTAGGCCCTGCTTTGGTCTTTGGTTCAATGGTTGTATGCGCCAAGAATCCAGTACACCCAATCTGCACTAGCAATGACAAAATTGGAGGATGCTTGTTCTGAATCGAACATGAGCACCATATTGGATTGGCAGAGTGGGCAGCGTTTTCAATTGATTGAGTGTGCCATGCATGCAAATCAACATCAGTTAGGTTGTCTTCATCCCATGGGGTCAAGGGCACTATCTATAGTAGAGTTGCAGTCCTGGGGTCATAGTCACTAGTTGCTAGTTTCATTCATCCCTTCATATGCCTGAAATGATTGGCCTATCTATATTAGGGTAGTGGATTTGGGCAAGCCTATTTATAGGGGGCATCGCAAGCATTAGCCAAAATGTTGTAGGTCAACTACATGATTCTATTATGCTGTTGGACATGTGTGGTGATGTAAAGGGCACATTAATTGGGTTCATGCCAATAGGGTTTGAACCTTAATGTAGAGGAGGTCAAGGAGGGAGATCACTTGATCATCTGCAGTTCACTTGAGACAAAATTGGCAAATAGTTTGTAGCATAGTTTGAGGACTCTCCGAGTCCTGGAAAAGACTCTTGGGACTCCCAAGTCTTAGGGCTTGCTGAGTCGACTCACCAAGGACTCCCAAGCCAAGTCCTAGAGAGTCTAGGCTAGGACTCCCGAGTCTTGGCAAGTGATTCGCGCGAGTCCTAGAATCGGACTCCCGAGTCCCAACTTAGGACTCTTGGCATCGCCTGGAATTAATGAGTATGAATGTTTAAAACTTGTTTTTTGGTTTTTTTTATCATTTGAAAATTTGAAACTATGAGTATGAATGATGAAATCTCAAATATTGAGTGTTTGAAAATCATAAAACATGTGTAATATTTGAATTATGAGAAATTGATAATCAAATTAGGCTCTTATGTTCCCTAACTGCATTAATATATATTTGGTTTTTTGTAAAACTACGGTTTTCTTCTTTTCCGAGTCCTAGCCAAGTTTTTTGCCAAGTCCATGCCGAGTCCCGAGTCCGAGTCCTATTTTGGGCTGCTGAGTCCGTGCCGAGTCCGAGTTTTCCAACTATGGTTTGTAGGATACTAGCTTGTAAACTTTTGGTTCAAAAACTTAATTGAAGCTCAAAGGAAAAGAAACATAGTTGAAGAAAACTGCTAAGAGGTCCGATTTGTTTGCACATTTACTCACTACATTCTACAATCCCTCGTTCTATAAAAAAAAAGTGATTTATAGCTTTGTTGATCCATGTACGAGGTGGATATTCCATACCTTGTTTCACCAACACAGATCTTTTTTAACCTTAATTTAAATTGATAATAGAAGTTGATGTTCAATTGTGGAAATATCGAAAAACGGTCCCAATGATACCATGTCTAGCAATGTAAGTGTGCTTAAAATGCACAGAAACATATAATAACAAGAACATAGAAGTAAGAGACACCAACAATATGACCTATTGAATTTCAATGTGGGTGAAAACCGTAGAAGAATGAGTTTTGAACTCCTCAAGCCATCATCTCAAGTGCTGTTACAAATTGGTTTATGTTTGTTCAAGGCCTTAGGCACTCTCTACCAAGAACAACAATACCCAAACACCATACAACCCTTCAATCTGCTCTCACACCCAATCCACTTAGATGCTGAAGCAATAATAGCATAAGTCAACCAATTTTGCAAGATTACCGAGGAAAACTATTTGCACTGTTACTAAATGATCCCTCTATTAAATTAATATTTTATTTATAATGGTCAATTAGCTTTTAGGATACACTTTAAAATCTTCTTTAATAAAATCATGTTGACTTTAGGTTATTGCTTTTTGCATTATTAGTTGTTAGTCTTATCCTCTTAGTTGTCACTCTGATCATCATTAGTTAAAGTGTTTGTATTCTTATATAAGGATGTTTTTGCTCCTTTTTTATAACTGATTTAATAATGCAATCTTGGTTATCTTTCTATGTTATGTGTTTGTAATATGGTATTAGAGTCCAAGTCAAGCTTCAAGATCTGCGAATGCGTGAAGACCTAGGGATTGTTGCTGGCAATGATGGTTAGAGGAACGTTTAAAGCACAAAAAGTACCAAAAGATTTTGTATAGAATTGTATGGTATTGTTAAGATCAACTAGGGAAGAAAAATTGTGAATTTTTAAACAACTAAAAATCACAATTTTTTTGTGCAAATTGAGGATTTTTTCTTGTCCAAAATCATGGATTTATTTTCGAGATTTTTTTTTTTTGCAAGTCCTGGCTTTTAACATTGGCGAAAAATGAGTTTTTTTTTTACGTGTAAAAATTGCACAGCGTTGTAATGCGACAGGGTCTATTTTTTGGATGCTACTAAAGAATAAACACGACAACTAGAGTTTTGACGAACTTGTAGAAAAAAATTCGCACCTAGTTTTTATTTTTTTCGTGTGGCTTGGTTCAACAAAAAACACAACAATCTTTAAAATAATTGTTTTTAATAGTTTTTTGCGAAACATGGTGACTAGTTTTTTTTTTAGATTTTTTTTGTGGCTTTTTTACAAAACTGTGGTTTGCAAGGTGCCTAGGGTTTCAAAAAAATGACTGATGGTTAGGGTTTGCAATGGCTAGGGTGCAAAGTTTCTATTTGCTTACTAGGATTTGATTGGAAAAAATTGGCTAGGTTTTTTTTAGATTTTTTTATGGCTTTTTTACAAGATTGTGGTTTGCAAGGTGCCTAGGGTTTCAAAAAATGACATTTTTTTATAAAAATTGTAGGTGGTCTTTGATGGTTAGGGCACAAAGTTTCTATTTGCTAACTAGGGTTGATTGGAAAAATTTCAAGTATTTTTCCAATTTTTTAAGTAGAAAATTTAGTATTTACAAAACTAGGGTTCTATGAATTTTTTCAAGGTTCTTGCAACAATGTGATTAGAGGGTTTTTTTTTTTGTCTTACTTCGTGATTGCAATTTATGAGGGAAGAACAACATAAATGGCCTATTTACCCAACATCATGTTGGAAGGTAGCCAACATTTTATTGGCAATAATTACAACACTTGGAAGCAACAAATGCTCACAATCTTCGAGTATAAATGCCTCGAAAAGATAGTCCTTGGTATTGACACCTGATCAACAGTTGTGGGTAAAGATTGAGACAAGTTTGATGAACGTGACAAATAAGCAATCATGTTAATCAAATTATCAATGATAAATGTCATGCTTCCTAAAGTCTAAACATGTATGACTTCAGTTGAAATATGGAAGCTTTCATGAAAACTTCATGAGACTTGGAATAAAGGTAGGGCCTTCTTTTTGAAGAATATACTTTTTACTATCACTATAGATGAGAAGTCTTTGCAAGAGCATTTACTCAAGATCAAGGACATCAAAGATCAATTGTCAGCTATTGGTCAAAAGATGGAAGAAGAAGACATGATGTTAAGTATGTTAAAAAGCTTACCACATGCTTATGAGTATTTCATTGAGTCAATATCATTGCTATGGATGTTGACCTAAAGTTTGAAGAGCTATGCCATAATCTCTTACATTAGGACAAATGGAAGAAACATTTAGGTAGTAGTAGTGAGACAAGTGTGGAATAAGAATTTGTAACCAAAGACAAAGGCATAAACAAATGGTCACACAAGAAAGGACAAGGTCACAACAAGGATGCAACAAAGAATTTGAAAAATATCATGTCATTATTGTGGTGACTTGGGTCATATGAAGAATCATTACAAAAAATGATTGGTTGAGCATAAATCAACTAGGGAGGGCCTCAACAAAATCAACAAAAGGCTCATGTTGCAAAGCATTCAAAAGAGAAGGCATCATCTTTCTATGCATTCATGGACCGAAGATCAATAGATTAGTCAATCATTTACATGGTACATCGATTTAGGAGTATCACGTCACTTAACCAATAGGCAAGACTTACGTAATTGGAGAAATCTACATATTAGTTATATTTTAATTATAAAATAGTCAACAAGCTTAGTTTATCTTTGTTGGTTGTATATAGTTGCTCTTGGAAGTTCTTAGCAATCTTTGGCTAGTTTATATTCTCTTATTGTACGAGTGAAAGGGACCACATATTATGAGAATTCCTTGAGCTATAATTTTGTGTATATGAATGAAATATATTGTGATATATTTCTATAATTATTGATACAAATTTATTAGTCATTGGTATTCACCTATCCCATTTTTTGTTATATTCAAAGCATATTGAATTAGGTAGTAAACATTTGGCATCATTTCCTACAAGAAATCAGGTTTACTTGTGAAGTCAAGTTGGTGAAAATGGCCATATAAATGTGGCAGCCAACTGAAGAACCAATGTAGTGATCTGAATTAGGATCTATGACAATTGCTATGAATGCTTAACTATTACAACAATTAATTAAGGCTTTAAAATAAAATTAACATAACTGAAATGCTTAATTCCAAATGCTTGAAAATACTTTTAAATGAATAAAGGAAATAACAGAATTTGAGAAACTAGAAAGAGAAGACAAGAAAACAAATTGGTAACAGAGTTTGCCAACTAGCTACGACTCTGGGTCCCTCTCCAACGGAGTGACCAATCCTTCAATTCTGCTCCAAGAAATCTTTCAAAGCCTTCTCGATCAATGAGGAAAATGATGATAACTTATCTCCTTCAAGTACAAACATTTTGGCATCATTTCCCTAACTGCTTGCACAAAGAGTTTACAATTCCCCCATAAGTTCCCAAAAATTCATCTATTTTCCATTATCCCTCACAAGCCCAATCCACCCTTTTTATACAAAAAAGGGCCAATTTTGGCCTATAACAACATGATTACATAATCTCCCAAAATCCCCTTTAATTACATATGTAAATATTCAAATCTCCCCTTTTTACATATTAAAATAATTTATAATCTCCTTTAAAAATCTTTATAATCTTTCTTATATATTATAGCCCCTTAAAATTTTGTTTTTCGAGCTTTAGGAGATTTTGTTTAATCTTCTTTAATAAATTAGAGGATTTGTATTTTTAAATAAGTGGATAAAATGTTAAAAATGGAGGGATTTCGGTTTCAGGACTTGTTTAAAAACAACTTTACCCACTTTATACCCCAAAGTTGTTGGTGGTCTAACGGTGAGGCTAAATTTTGGTGGTGGGGTTGTTGACCCCCGCCCCTTATTATTTATTTTCTTTCCACTGATTTCCAATGGTGAGTTGTTAAAAATAAACCGTGGCGAGTATGTTGTTAGCACATAATGCGCACCCCAACGGTTAAGCGCTTGTGTTGGATTCGATAGGTGGGGGGATTGAATCCCCCCCAAAAACAATTTTTAAGAGATTAGACAATGGCCGCCGCAGAAGAGAGATAGAGGGGGTGCCACGTGGCACCCTATGAAAGGGCCACGTGGTGCCCTCTGATTTGTCAGTTTTGCCATGTTACACGACACGTTGAAGCCGCATTAGACGACACATCACCTACCAACACATGTACGACCTGCCATGTGTCAGCATATGATTGATCCACCTCATTTGCCATACAATACAGACTGACACGTCAACATGCTAACGTCATCGTCCGTACAACTAGTCAACTTTAGTATCTATATCCTTTGACTTGGCGTAACTTGCACGTACGAGCTTGAATTTTGGTGAAATGAGCGGCGTTGGGTTCATGTCGACAAGCTCTTCATTTTGGCACTGATTTCGTCGAATTCTAAGATAGTGAATTTTTTTGCCTTTCTGGACGGCCTCAGTGCCTGTTTGACTCATACTTTGACTGGCCATATTTGGGGCGTACGAACTCCTTTTGAGCCCGTTCAAGTTGCGTTGGACTCAGACTTCAGAGATTTTTGACTTGGTGTAGAATTCTAGAGCAATTGAGACACTTCAATTTTCACTGAAAAAGTATCCCCTTGGATCAGTCCTCCCCACTGGATAGCTTTTGGACCTCTGAAAGCTTGATTACTCGAAAAGCAAGTGAGGGTAAAGTTCCCTCACTTTACGAATCTCCATCCATTTTGCCTTGCTTGGATTCATCCCCTTCAATCCCATTCTGAGGTATTCAACAACTCCTCTTCGTGAGTCCTAACTTTCCTGTCTAAGATGACATCCTCTGGCAACTCTGACATGTATGCCGGTGAAAGATCATCAATTGATGGAACCTGAATGTTTGTGTCTTCATCCAGTATCATTGGAGGCTCATACAACTTCAGATTCTCAACATTGACAACTGAATAAATGTGCATGTATGGAGGAAGATTAAGGCGGAAGGCGTTGGTTCCAATCTTTTCCAAGATTTCAAAGGGACCATATCGGATCGGCTTGAGCTTCCTTCCTTCGCCTTGCATTCTTTCCTTGCTGATATGTAACCAAACTCTGTCTCCAACCTGGAAATGATGATCGATGCTATGCTTATCATGTTGAGCCTTGTATTTGGCTTGGCTCTTCTCCAACTATGCTTCCATTGCCTGATGAATTGCTTGGACTTTCTGGATGAACTTTAAAGCCTTCTCTGTATCATGGTGTCCATCTTCAACATCATCCTTTCCAAAAGCAAAGTTCATCAGTGTTTTGGGCAGATACTCGGAACAAGTCTCGAAAGGAGATCTCTTTGTAGAAGAGTGTGCTACATGGTTGTATGCATGCTGCACGTAGTGTAGATTTTCATCCCACAGCTTGGGATGTTTACTGCAGTAATCTCGAAGAAGATGCGCCACTATCATTTTCACTACCTTTGTTTATCCGTTGGTTTGCGGATGGCACTCTTCTTCAGTCTAGTGTCCATGAGTTCCCACAATGTTGACCAAAATTCCCCCAAGAATTGAGAATCTTGATCCGATACAATAGAAGTAGGTAACCCAAAGTGAACCCATACAAATTGAAAGAACGTATGAGTTGTTAGTTCAGCAGTGACCTGGTTTTTACAAGGCATTAAGATACACATTTTGTTGAACCAATCAACTACTACAAACAAATAATCATGTCCCTTCCTAGACATTGGTAGCCCCCTGACAAAATCCATTGAAACACTTTCCCATGGGCAAGATGGTATAGGAAGAGGTGTGTACAACCCCAATTTCCTATTGCTAGGTTTGCTTGTTGCACACATGACACATCCTTTAATATATTTGGATACAGTTTCTTGCATGTGAGGCCAATAACAGTATTTTTCTAATTAAGTCATTGTTTTGCTTACCCCAAAGTGTCCTGCAATCAATGACGTGTGTGCTTCTCTGATTACCTATGCCTATTCACCTTTTGGAATACATAACTTTCCTAAATGATACAAAAAGTTATCCTGCACATAGTAATCTTTCTCTTCTACATGTTTGCTTGTGATTAGAGCTTAATAGATTTCCTTAAAGTCTTCATCGTTAGCACGTTGTTCCTGAAAACTTTCATGTACCATGGAACTACCTTTAAGCATAATCAAAGCATTCATAATAGGAGGCCTAGACAACATATATGTTACTTTGTTATGGACACCTTTCTTGTAATTAATTACCAAATGAAACTGTTGAAGAAAACCCATCCACCTAAAGTGCCTACTTTGTTGCAGTTTGGATTGTGAATGCAAATACTGAAGTGCTTGGTGATCAGTGTGGATTACAGTTTCTTTCCCCATTAAGTAGTGTTTCCATTTTTTAACACTCTGAACTAATGCATAAAGTTCCTTATCATAAGTAGGATAGTTAATTATTGCACCTAGAAAGGTCTCAAAGTGATAGCAGATTGGTTTACCTCCTTGCATTAGTACTGCTCCCATGGAAAATCCACTCGCATATGTCTCGATCTCGAATGGTTGGTGTAAATATGGTAAATCCAGAATTGGTGCGGTACTCAACTTTTCCTTCAAAGTGTTAAAGGCCTTCTGTTGTGGACCTCCCCACTGAAAATTTGTCTTTGTACTGGTCATTGCGTGCAATGGTGATGCAATTTAGGAGAAGTTTGCAATGAACTTCCTCCAATATTAAATTGCACCTAAGAAACTTCTGACTTCTGTGATTGTACTTGGCTTAGGCCATTTTATTAAAGCTTTGACCTTTGCAGGTTCTACTTTCAATTGACCATTTCCTACGACATAACCTAAGTACACTAAGGATGTCTTAGTGAATTCACATTTAGACATCTTTACAAAGAGTTTTTCTTTTCTCAATACATCAAAAACTTTCTTTACATGACTTACATGATCTTCCCAAGTTCAATTGAATACAAGAATATCATCTATATAGACTATGACAAAATCATCAATAAAAGGACAAAATACATCATTCACGACTCTCATAAATGTAGCTGGTGCATTGCAAAGACCAAAGGGCATGACCAACCACTTGAACAATCCCTGTTTTGTCTTAAATGTAGTTTTCCAAATGTCATCTTTTGCAATTCTTATTTGATGATATCTGCTACGCAAGTCTAATTTAGTGAAATAAACTGCATGTTTTAATTGATCAAGTAAATCATCAATATGGGGAAGGGCTCAATAGTCAATGCACATTCTCCAAGACCCATCCTTCTTTGGAACCAACACAATTGGAGAACCACAAGGAGATGTACTGGGACGTATGACTCCTTTTCCAACCAACTCCTAAACTTGCTTTTTAATTTCTTCATTTTGCAAAACTGATAAGCGGTACATGCCGATGTTTGGAAGAGGCACATCTTGTTGCAACTGGATTTCATGTTGTATCTCTCTCTTAGGTGGCAACCTCTTTGGTTCCTGAAATAAGTCATCATAAGCATAAACTATTTTGACCATCTCAGTTTCACGCTTTGGATCACACCCCTTAAATGCTTCAGCTTTTTCATCCTCTTTGGGTTTTACACGCATTAGTACAAAGTTCTTACTAGAATTGACCAACCTTTTCATCTGACCAGCATTAACTAGTGCAATATTGGTCTTAACTTTGTGTGCACGTACAATGTATTCTAGCCCATCCTTAGAAAGATGATACTTATTCTCCCCCCTATAAAAGATTGTTTTTCTATCATACAGATAAGGACTCCCTAACACAAGCCCACAAATATCCAAAGGAACAACATCTACCTCTACCTCATCAACAAAGTTTGCAGTGATAGCAAATGTCAATTTACATTGTTTTGTTACCTACGGTTGAGCATCATTGTAAACCCATCCAAGTGGATATGGCTTTGGATGAAGTGTTGTAGTTAAATTAAGTTTCTTTACCACTTCTTCAGATATTAAGTTGACTTGAGAACCCATATCAAACAGTGTGTCAATCTTAGTGTGCTTAGTTACAACTCGAATATGAAACAATTCATTCTGTTGTTTATCAGCTTTAGGAGGAGTAGATACTTGTACTTGTACTTGCATAAGAATCATTTGCATTAGAAGAGAGAATTATACCTTTCCCTTTACCTTGGACTCCGACAATAACAATTTGTGTTTCATCTCTGGAATCAATCTTGTTGAATCACTGCAGTAGTATTTTGCTTACCTTTATTGCCTCCATATCTTTTCGGCCTTAATTCTAGATGCAACTTCCAGCACTTTGAATCATCATGCCTCTCTTTCTTGCAATGGGAGAATGTGGGCTTATCACCCTCCTTAATTGTAGCTGTCTTTTTCCCTTTCCCTTTATCTTTGTCTTTGTCTTTACCCTTAGACTTCCCCTCAGACTTAGATGGTTTCTTTGAGAAATTATCACTAAAAGTGTTCTTAACCCTTGACTCTAAATGAGTGGCTTGGATTGACACTTCACCCAGATTATTAGGACTCAACATTAGAATAGTATGTCTTAGGTAAGAATACAAACCACCTATGTACTTAAGTATTGTATCCTGAGTATACAATGGAACATTCAAAGCAATAGCTCGTTTTCTAAACTCATGGTGTAATCTTGAATAGACTGACCCTTACCTTGCCTAAAGGTTTTCCAATTCATTGTTAATTGTTGCATATAACCTAAAGGGTAAAATTGTTTTTTAAGGGCAGCAACAAATTCCCTCCAAGTCATATTAACCTTACCATGGCGAGCAATTTCCTCCCGAGTCCTACTCTCCCACTAGGTGAGAGTTGTACCTCCTAACTGAAGAGTGGCTAACTGGATCCTAGAAGCATCTTCTACTAGGCCTTGAATCCTACAGTACACTTCTACCTGCTGGATCCAATCATCTAACTTTTCGACATTTAACTCCCCACAGTACTTAGGTAATTCAAATTTTACATCCAGTTTAATAATAGACTTAGACTTGCTCTTGAAAGGATTAACAGTAGTAGAAGAAGAAGAAGAAGAAGAAGAAGGGGAAGATGGAGAAGAAGGGGAAGATGAAGTTTCTGGAGCTTTCCCTTCTTTGTACTTCCAATCTTCCTGCTTTTCTCGCTTCGAAGAATTTTTTTTTCGTGCTTCTTCTTTTTCGCATAAAGCTCTTCCACCATAGCCTTCATGTCAAGAAAGGCTTGCTGAAAAAGACTTATCATCAAACTCAATACTTTTCCTAGCTTCAGTTTCTTCCATCTTTGGAAAGGTTCTTCTTTTTCCGATCTCAAGATTATATTCTTCAAGCTCGCCTTCACCTCGCTATTTCCTTGAATGTGTTAGCATCCACTTCTACAATACTAGTTAGACAAAGCTCTAATACCAAACTTGATATGAATTAGGATCTATGACAATTGCTATGAATGCTTTACTATTACAAGGATTAATTAAAGCTTTAAAATAGAATTAACATAATTGAAATGCTTAATTCCAAACGCTTGAAAAGACTTTTAAATGAATAAAGGAAATAAAAAAATTTGAGAAACTAGAAAGACAAGACAAGACAACAAATTGATAACGTAGTTTGCCAATTGGCTACGTCTTTGGGTCCCTCTCCAATGGAGTGACTGATCCTTCAATTCTGCTCCAAGAAATATTTACAAAGCCTTCTCTATCAACGAGGAAAATGATGATAACTTCTCTCCTTCAAGTACAAACATTTTGGCATCATTTCCCTAACTGCTTGCACAAAGAGTTTACAATTCCCCTTTAATTACATATGTAAATCTTCAAATCTCCTCTTTTTACATATTAAAATCATTTATAATCTTTATTATATATTGTAGCCCCTTAAAATTTTGTTTTTCAGGCTTTAGGAGATTTTGTTTAATCTTCTTTAACAAATTAGAGGATTTGTATTTTTAAATAAGTGGATAAAATGTTAAAAATGGAGGGATTTTAGTTTCAAGAGTTGTTTAAAAACAACTTTACCACTTTATACCCCAAATTTGTCGGTGGTCTAATGGTGAGGCTAAATTTTAGGGGCAGGGTGGTCGGGTGGTCGACCCCCGCCCTTTATTATTTATTTTCTTACCACCAATTTCCAACGGTGAGTTGTTAAAAATAAACCGTGGTGAGTATGTTGTTAGCGCATAATGTGCACCCCAACGATTAAGTGCTTGTGTTGGATCTGATAGGTGGGGGGATCGAAGCCCCCCCCCCCAAAAAAAAAATAAAAAAAAATAAAAAATTAAGAGATTAGCTAACAACCGCCACAGAGGAGAGATAGAGGGGGTGCCATGTGGCACCCTATGAGAGAGGGCCACGTGGCACCCTCTGATTCGTTGGTTCTACCACATCAGATGACACGTCACCTACCAACACACGTACGACTTGCCATGTGTCAACATATGATTGGTCCACCTCATCTTTTGTACAGTACAGATTGCCACGTTAGCATGCCGACATACAATTGGTCAACCTTAGTACCTGCATCTTTTGACTTGGCCTAACTTGTGTGTACGAGCTCGAATTTTGACGAAACGAGCAGCGTTGGGTTCGTGTCAACGAGCTCTTCATTTTGGCGCTGATTTCGTTGAATTTTGAGATAGTGATTTTTTTTTCCTTTCTGGACAACCTTAGGTGCTTGTTTGACCCGTACTTTGATTGGCCATATCTGGGGTGTATAGACTCCTTTTGAGCCCATTCAAGTTGTGTTGGACTCATACTTTAGAGCTTTTCAACTTGGTGCAAAATTCTAGAGCAATTGAGACACTTCAATTTTCACTGAAAATGTATCCCCCTGGATCATGTAGTCTAATGAAGAAAGAGAAGATAACCTATCAAGGAGCATGTGTAAAAGGAAGTCTTGTAAAAGGAAGTCGAGAGGAGACAAATACCACAAGATTCAATTTGGGATAACTTGAAATAAATGAAGTAGATAACCTCTTGGACTGTCTTCCAAGATTCCTTGCATGACGTTTTATAACTTTACAAGACTTGTGCATGGAGAAAGAATAAGAGCAATGTCACCAACAAATAATCCAACGCTACAAAGAAAGGAATCAACGGGAAGAAGAAGAACGTAACACCAACCAACAACACGTCTCTTGGAATTAATGCCCTTATACCCAAACAAGGATGGGAATAGATCACAAAGCAGTCACAAGACATAAGAACAAAAGGTTATATAGTCCTTAAGAATAATAAAATAGAGGGAACAAAAAAGAAAGTTGAGGGAAATAATTGAAGGAATTGAATGGTTATTAAGAGAAAGTTTGAGTCCATCTCGAGAACAAAGTAAAATTCGAAGTTCTAGTCAAGAAGAGAAAAATATTTCCATGACAAGAAAATACACAAAGGTAGATTGGGAAGAAATAGAAAGGCACTTATTGTTCCCTTACGAAGCATATGTGGACCTTGTCAATCAAGTAGATAAATCATTAGTACAACTACCACTAGAGGAAGAAGAGTGGGAAGTAGAGCCTATAGATCATTTTCAAAAACATATGAAAACAAGATTTGATACATTGAATAACAAAGGGAGCACACAAAGAAATTCAAGGACAATTAAAGTGTGTGAAACACTGATACAATATGAGTAGAGGATTCTTATGTGGCCAATAGTGTAAGAGAAACATTAGAATGTATGAGTCAAAACTCCCCAACTAGGTTCTAGTTATGAAGGTTGCATTAGAGAAGAAAGATGGGGAGCACTTGGAAAATCCAAATGTGGAGAGGCAAAAATGCCCCAAATTCACAGGTAACATATTGACGGATCTTGTATGATGCTGTAAAAATTGTAAGACAAAATAGATAGCCAAGGGCCAGGTTGATAGATCTTACTAGTTAAGATCAATTCAACAAATTTGAGGGGTATAGTGATAGATTGGTAAATAGAGCTCAAAGTAGCCTCCAAAACTACATGAGACATGTTAAGGAAAGTGTTTGAAGAATAATTCCAACTTCTTCGAGATGAAAATGAGTTTGTAGAAAAAATATACAACACGAAGTAGGGGAAACATGAAAATGTGAAAAATAACTAGTCAATGGTCTAAAAAATTGTTGGTTCATTGAAGGGCTACTTCTTTCACTAAGGAAAAAAATGTTAGTGTCACCAGTGCAGGAGCACCTAAGGAACAACAGGCAGTTTCACTAGGCAATTAGGAAATCTAGAATGAAATTTTGTTATGTTACCATGAAGGTCATGTTGACCAATGTGGATATAGTTTAGGGATGTGTTTTACCTCTAGGATTGAAGTTGTGAAGGGATGGATGGGTTTAGAAACTCATCTTGCTTAGTTTTCTAAAAGTTGGCAAAAGTTGTAAAACATAGTGCATTTTGCAACGCTTACCATTTGGTAACTAATAAGTCCGACCAAGGGAGGATAACTGTTTGAGGTACCTATTTAAGGTGTGCCTCGACCTGTAAACAAGGTTAGAAGCATTAGCATTGTGAGAAAATTTTGTGAATTGGAAGAAAAATAGAGTTTTGTGGGTCATTTTCTGATTTTGCTTCAAAGAAGAGCTTTAATGGATTGAATTTATTACTGTTTTGTGTGGAGGATGTAGTGTTGTTAGACTTCTAATTTTTTGTGTCATTATTTAGTTCTTTTATTCATTTTAAATCACTGTTTGTAGATATTCTTGCTTTAACCCTGTTGCTGGTCTGAACCAGATAGTCTGGAAAGAATGGAGTGCTAGGCCACTTTCCCAGTGTACAAATTTTACGGCCTTTTGGGAACAGTGTCTAGACTCCATGTGTGTACATATGGTAGGTTCTAGGGTAGGTGTGAGCATGGAAGCTGTCAGCAAAGTCTTGCCCTAGGCGAGCCAGGCAGAGTCCGGCTAGGGAAGACAAGGAGTGCAAGGCACTTAATTTGCAGGGGTGATTGTTTCTTGCTATATTTCCTTTTTGTGAAGACAGGGGAAGGTCTTACCAAGGTCTGGTAAGCAGGAGGAGGTTCCAATAATTCGTTTGGTGAGTGAAAAGCTTGACAGATTGAAGGAAACTAGAAAAATGGCTTAAAACCCTAGTTTATGCCCATTTTCAAGATTTGGCTTTGTACGGCTGATAAAGGCCCAAAACCCCAAAAATCTATGAGAGGTATGCAATTGAACCAAGGACCTCAAAGAAAGAATGAGGTGTTCTTGAAATTTTTTTGAGTTAAGACCAGTTTACCCGGAGATGGAGGCCTAATTGGGCTCTTGGCTAGTAGCCTTTTTAACCCTAGATGAGGGTTTGGTGAAAGCGATGAAAGGGTGGAGTGTTGTGAACCTTCCAAAACCCTAGGAGGATGGTTAGAAACTATTGAAGGAATCTCTATACCGCTGCAAGGTCTAATTGAGAGTTGAGGTGTTGTTAGTCTTTAGGGCAGATTAAAGGCTAAGGAAGAGTTAGAGCTTTGGCACCAAGTTTGACTTGGTTGGCAGGATATGACTTGATAGTTGGGTTGGCAAGGTGAACCAGGGGAGTCTACACAAGCATTAGGTCCTATAGGTTAAGGTGGTGGAGTGTGACACCATAGGGTCTTCCTAAACAAGATCCAAAGCATGGAACAGTGAGTGTTTCCATCCAACCCTCACCCCATCAGTCACCCTCCTCTCATATAGATGCTTACGATTGAGCAAAGGAAATATAAATTAAGGATAAAATGTCCTCTTGAGGGAAAGGGAAAATAGAAGGTGAGAGTTTAGGTGATAGTAGCAATGGTGAATCTAAAACTATCCAAGCCTTGAGGAAGCACATGATGAGAATGATGAAATAATTGAAGACAGAAAAAGAAGCCACTAAGGAAAACAAAGAGTTATGGTGTACAATATGCAAAAATGAGGGTCATATTAAAAAAAATTGTCTTAATGAATTATTTTATGATATCTGCCAAGTTCTAGGACATTTAATCAAAGAATTCCTATACAAATTAAAAACAAACACATAAGTGCTCTTTACACAAGGCAAACAATCTACCTCACCAAACACACCACCAAAGCAACAAAACAATAATAACAATAATGCATCACCTAATGGGTATCAAAATAGGAGAGGGAGTAATAACTGATTCAACAATAACAATTGGACGAGAAGCTAAATTTAGTACAATGCAAAAGGACGACCCATGATACAATGTCACCAATGCAAAAAATGGGGGCTTTTTTCTAGAGATTTCCAAAGTAACAAAAACAAGGTAGGAATTTTTTACAAATGGTGCAAACCAAATGACCATGAAAATATTGAATTCCTAAAACAATAAGGCAACATCAATATGATTGATGTGGAGGAACAAGATAATGTGATTTTGGTTGTCATTTGAGCACAAACAAAAAAGGCTATGCATGTGAACCCTTGTACGGAGAAAGAAAGACTCTGAGAAGTAAAGACAAAGGTAGAACAACCCATGGAAAAGGAACATAGGAGTTCCAATGAAAAGGAAAGTACTTTTACATGATTTGAATTTGACAAAAAACATTGCAAGATAGGTGCTACAAAACATTGTGCCAGTAAGAATGACATAGCTTTTGCATAATATGCCACAACTCAAAGTGGAAATCACCACTACATTGGAAAAATACCAAAACCAAAGTCATGAAAGAAGTGGCAAAGACAAATGTTACATCCCGTTTCATAGTTACCGAATTACTTTTACCATTATGAGTGAAATGTTGATAATTTTAAATTGTGACTTTAATATGTTTGATTAGGTGAATGAAAAACATGAATATGCAATAAGATGTTAGTGATTTCAAAAGAATGAATATGTTTTAAATTGATAGAATGCTATATATTGCAATGAGAATGTTCTAAATGCTTTGTTGATAGAAATGTATTATTATGCAAAATGGATTTATTATGAATGTCTAACTACCTCGATGTTGAACTAAGCTGGATGCGGGGACAAATTCAATCCTCCAGAAGGGAGGGGAAGTATCACTCAGGAGAACTGATTGGTCAAGTAACCCTTAATGAAACCTAATTGAGCTTATACACACTCACTCTTAGTTGGTTAAAACAAGTCAGTAGCTTGGAAAACGAGTAAGTGCCTTAGGTCATAGTCTTGACTTGTTGAATAATTGAGTAGTTATCCTTAGTTAAGATAGGTTGTTTTCTTGAAATGAATGACTTTGTTTTTATTCCATGGTTTCTTGGTCATTCATAATTTGAGTTATATGTTGAGTCTCTTTAATAAGTTTGAGTTCTTCTGCATGTATCAATCAACGATTATATATGTACATATATATATATTTGTGTGTGTGTGTGTGGAACAATACTCATGCATAGCCAATGTATACATGCATGTCTGCATAAAAGAAATAATAATTTTGTGTACCATGCACGAATACATTGTATGCATTGAGATGTCAGCTGGACACATATCATGTGCACATATATGTGTATATGCATTTGGTATATATATAATTGTCAATCGGTGGGATAGTGAATATATATGTTTAAATATCAAAGAAATATATATATATACACTAATATATGGTACGCAAAAAAAACGTACATACATATAAAGAAATATATATAATATTATTATCGAAAAATTTGAAAATATATAAATACGTGTGTATATGTTTATATATATACATGAAGTATCATTTTGTGAATTATGTTAAAATATGATTATAAACATTTGAATATAGAATGGTGCATCTATGAGATGATGAGTATATACATATATATATTGTAGTGTAGAAAAAAGTAACCCTTTTTCACACATAATTTGGGAATGAATAATTAATAATAAAATGGACTTAATGATGCCTTATTTAGGGTGTTGTAAAGTGTATCTTTACACTTTCACACTAATCTAGGGATTTATTAATTAATTGAGGTTAAATTGAGGATAATTGGCCCCTTTATTTCAAATCCAAGCCTAATTAATTGCAAATTTCGAGGGATAAAACCTGACACTCTTAAATAATATTACACAACACTTAATTTTACAGGGAATGTGTCCTAGGCTAGTGACCTAGGACCCATTTGTCCTCACTAGGTCCTAGGATCCCCTTTTTACATAACATTTCATATTTCTCGAAGTGTGCCCTAGTTAAGTACGCTCACTTAACCCTTGGACCCCCCCTTGGAATATGTTTTTGGTGGTATTTTGATGATTTCAAGTCCTAGATCTGATGTCGGCTTGTGTTATTTGAATTTCTGGATTTAATCTTAAGTTATGTATAAACATAAGGTTATTTCACATAGTTTCATAATAAGAATTTTTATGCAAGCATCCTAATAGAAAGTTTATGAGATTAAGAGTTCACAAGAGCATTCAAGAAGGCATTCAAGGGCAGATCATTAAATTTTATTGCAACAATCAAGGATCCATTTCATCATGTCAAAGTCATGCATGTTGTTGAGCTAATGTGATGATGTAGTATTGGTGATCAATTTCAAGTGTTCAAAGCCATGATCTTATGTCAAGTTCATGATCAAGATCTACTCTCATTGAGGCCAATTCATGCTAAGTTTCAAATTTGCAATCCAAGGTTCAATTGAAGATTGGTGAGTTGTGGCATTACATTGTTCATTGATCATTCCTTTATGCATTGTTTCATTTCAAGGTTTAATTACCAAAACGAGGTTTGACCAAGGAAAACCCCTATTCCCTAACAAAACAACATTTTTCTTCTCCTTTGATGTGTGATTGCAGGTTTTAGGTTGAATATCAAGTGGAGAGAAAAAGTTGCAAAAGTTGTCAAAGTTGTCAAATTTGTCACCTTTCTTGCAAAATCACGGAAAGTCTTCTATAGAATTTATTTCTGACTTTCGAGAGTTGAACACCTAGGATTTGGGAGTGTAGACATTGAAGAACAAAACCCAAAAATTGATTTTCCAGAACCCTAGCAAGGACCCATTCACCACTAGGAAAATGAGTCCTTAGTGAGGCCCAAAGAAAACACTTTTTGCAACAGGTACACAACATTTACCCTCTTAAAACTTTCCTTTTCATTGGTATATCAGTTAGGTTTGTTTTTTGATATCCATCTATGCATAACTGAATGAAATGACTAGTGAAAATGAGAGGTTAACCATCTTGATTACATTTTGGTTCATCCCCTTCATCCCCTCTCCCTTTTTCTTATGTTTCATTTTGGTGAGCCTGACTTCTTGAGCATGATATTTTTTTTAATTTTGGAGTCTCTTTTCATCTTAGATTAAATCATGCATTCATTTGCACCGAATTAGATCTCATTTAGGGTGTCTAAGTTTGCATTCAAATTTGCATCTCATCTAGGGTTTTTAGGATTGCATTGTTTGCATTCTTTAAATATGAAAAATACAAAAAAAAACAATAATCTTGCATATCATTTAGATCATATAAACTTGCATTTGAAAATTGAAACAAAAATTACATATCAAACTAGGTCTTTTATTTCATAATTTTGTCACATTTTCAACTTGTATTTCACATTGCATTTACAAAAAATTAAACCTAAAACTTATTGTAGCAGACTTGAATCTAAAAATCATTAGAAAAGACTTGAAAATCTGTA
Organism: Sequoia sempervirens; assembly: GCA_007258455.2. Taxonomy (NCBI): domain Eukaryota; kingdom Viridiplantae; phylum Streptophyta; class Pinopsida; order Cupressales; family Cupressaceae; genus Sequoia; species Sequoia sempervirens. Next base: position 73,196 of record VDFB02260907.1, on the reverse strand, counting down.
AAAATCAATTTCAAAACCCTAATCTAGGACTCATTTTCCCTAGGGTGAATGAGTCCCTAATCAGGTCTTGATTTGCATTTCTGGAAATTAATATCTTCATTTTTGTGCTTCTGTTTGTTGCTTTCAAATTTCTATTACAGTTGCCTGATTTTCCGTTTTATTCATTTCATTAGATCTAGCTTAATTTGGTACATTTAGTGCATTGTGTGATTTCAAAATTGCAATTAGAAGATTTCATTTTCAGATTGTTGCATAGTGTAATCAGAAAATTACCTTGTTTTGAAAATTGCATTTACACATTTTATTCTAGGTCATTGTATTGCACTTTACCCTCTTTCCATTTTGGGTTTGTACACTAAGTTTGTAAAACTTGTATGAGCTTTACAACTTGGTGTCCTATTAGTAATACTATTGTGAGATGTAGTTTGAGACTCATGTCATTAGGTGGATCTTGGGTTTTCTAGCTCTCTTCCTAATAGTGTTGTTAATCAACCCCCTATGGATCATAACTTGCATACCTCATTTCCCATGACTTCACTTCCTAAAACCAATGTGCATAATGTTAACAACACCATCCCTACCACAACTAGTTGTACTCAAGCTTTGGGGTGTACCCAAAGCCAGGGTGGAACTTCAATTCCTTTTGCAATACCCATTTCCATTCCTACATACACTAGTACACAAGTTACCACAACAATCCAACCCACTAGCAATGTGAACACTTCCTTAGGAATTTCCATAGGGAATCCTTCTAGCTTTGTGCATTCAAGTACAATATCTCCTCAACCATTCTCCCTCACAAATTTACAATTCACTTTCCCTCTGCATACATACACCACTCCACCTTATTCCCCTCCACCTTACACTAATAACAATGATGTTTTCCTTAACACACTTTTTCCAAGCATGTCATCCCTCCAACAACAAGTTGCAACCCTAAATCAAAACAACAATGGTCAACCTTCAAAATACATCAAATCCAATCCATTGTCCCTGGAGATATTGAGAACACAATTGCCACAACGTATAAAGGTTCCTAGATTTGAGAAATATGGTGGGAAAGGAGATCATGTTAGCCATGTGTCCACTTATACAACCCTATATAGTGATTTCATCTTTAAAGATAAGCTCTTGGCTAAACTATTCCTTAGGTCATTGAAGGATACTGCTTTAGAGTGGTTTTTCTCTTTACTGAACAATTCAATAAAGTCATCTAATGAGATTATTGATGCCTTTTACAACCAGTTCCACATTCACATGGGTCCCAAGATGACCCTAGCTAATTTAATGACATGCAAACAAAAGGATGATGACAAAGTGAGTGATTTATTTCATAGCGAGATATCAAATGCTTTATTCACAAATTAACATTAAAATTCGTGATGTCAACCTTCAACGAATGTTTATTGCCAACTTACAAAACTAAATCCAAAACAAGATTGAGATGTTGAAATTTCCATCCTTTACACAATTATGTACAACCCTTCATGATTATCAGAGTTTGGCTTATGGTCGTGATGTGAAAAATCCTCCTAGCCGTACTAAAAAGTCTAAATGCACAACTCAAAATAGTTTCCAACCTTTCAAGAAGAAAATAGGGGCTTTTTACAACTTAATTCCCCTCAACCAAGTCAACAAGTTGATAACCAAGTGGCTGCTATAAAGACAACAAATCATTTTTCCTTTGGGGGTATGAATAGATAATTTACCCCTCTACCCAACACCCTTCATAATATCATGTTGCAGCTCATAGAAAAGAATACGCTTTCCTAATTACCTCCTATTAGAGCTTTTGATCCTAATAAACCATTACCCACAAACTATAGACCAAACTCTTATTGCCATTATCACTGAAAAAATGGACATGACACAAAATATTGTAAGCATTTTAAAAATCTTGTGCAAGACCTCATTGATTCTAATCATCTACAAATTGGAGGTTTGAATGATCAAGGTAATAATTTTGTAGCTCCTCCTAACCAAAACTTACAAATCTTTACAAATCCCATGCTAAAACACACTATTTCATTTGTCAAAGCTAGTGAAACAAAGAATGATGTGATGAATGTTGGCACAAATGATGAAAAAATAAAAGATGAAAATATAGATGAACCAGTTGAAATAATAGCATTTATTGAAGCTAAACCTCGTAAGGGCTCAACCAAAATGCCTCTTGATATTGCTTTCTCACAAGAAGACATACTTAAATGTGCACTCGACGGTGCTCTTTACATAGTTAGAAGAATCAATGACAAGCCTACTAATGGGATATTAATTGATCTTGTCTGTGTAAAGAATGTGATTACCGAAGAATTCTTATTCGTGCTTGAACTCTATCAAGATACATATGACAAACTAAAAGCATGGATCAAAATGCATAATGGTTTTGCTGGTCCTACGATGGGCTCGATAAATCTCCCTTTAAAAGTTGGATCGAAAACATTAAATGTCTCATTCACCATCATCCCATCATCGGACCAATTTCATGTGAAGTTAGGCTATCCATGGCTTCGCTCCATGAATTTCATCCCGTTGGTTGTGAATAAATGTTTAAAGTTTCCCTTTGGTAATGAAATCTTTATTGTGCATCATAATGGCTTTAATCCTATGTCTTCCCAAGGGAACTTTTCATTGGATTTATTTTGGCTCGAGCCTATTAAGCCTATTAGACCTCGTGAGGACTACTTTTTCAAATCATATCAAATTTTTAAGGAAAAACACATAGAAAAATTATCCCTTAGAAATATGCCTCAACCCATGATTGAGCCACCTATCCCTGATGAACCAATGATTGAAAAAAAATCCCTTCCAAATATCCAAGAGAAAACTATGAAAAAACCTCTTGCAATTTCCTATAAGAGACCATGAGACAATCAAAACAATCTTGTTGTGCCTCCTAAAGTTAAACAAGTTTACAAAGCTAAAAAGAAAGTGGTTGAACAACCTCCCCCAGTTCCTTCCATTCCTTCCCTAAGGGAAGAAAACAAATGAATGATTGAAAAACTCGCTCCTACATAAACACAAATTGACAACGGATTGAAATGGAATTAGAATGCTAGAGAGCATAGGCGTAAACATCATGCTATTGCTTGTATGTTACAAACTAAGAAGAAAAGAACAACATAAAAAATCAAAATCTGAATTTACTTGAAGCAATGCATGATGGGCATATACCTTCGCCGCAACTTAAGAAAGAACCTTCGATGGACATTATCATTCAACCTCCTGTTGTGATTAATCTAGATGATGACATTGAAATTGCTAAGATTGATGAACAAGTGCATAATGAATTGAATTCGTTGTTTTCCTCTTCTATGAGCTTAAATGATAAATATCCTAAAAAGAGTGTTGAAATTGCTATGTGTCCTAGTACGATAGTTGATGTTGTCCCTTTGGCTAGTTTTCTACCTTCCGTATATACCAACCGAGATTGGGATGCAAACGACCTGCTATAGATTGACTCGCATGTGCCTTACTAGTCATTTGTATTGTTTTTGTTTTCATGTTTCTTTATGTGATTGCATGTGCGTCATGTGATCCCCCGTGTTGTTTCATTTGATGTATCTCTCTCTTTTTGTGCATTCCTCTATTTGTACCTATATTCTTCTATATTTCATAAAAAAATTACCTTTTCATCTTATCTTGTGTTTTCTTTTTGGGGATGACACAAGGCATTGAGACATTTAGGTCTCTTCTATGTTGACCCGAAGGATTTTTCTTTGTTTTCACTCTCTTTGTGTCATTCTTCCAATTCTATGAGTATTTGGGGAATGATGACATTTTCGAGCTCTATAAAAATGTTGTAGAAAAGATATACTGACCTCATATCCATATATCCCTTCCGTATTTTTAGGGACAACCCCTCCTTCCTTTTTCATGACGTAGCTCTATTTCGGGAACATATGACTTGGCATAGGGCTTTCCGAGTAAGCTCTCATTTCTTGGGATGGAATATTGGCTACTTTAAAGCAATTGCTCACAACAATGGTGTTAGAAACTGCTTTAAAGTGGGGGCATACATTGATATCTTTCAACATTTTTACATATTTCATGGTGTGATTGTCTTTTTCTTATGATGCATCATTTTCTTGGTGGTGTCATTGGGTTTGATGTCCTCCAAGAGTGTGATATTTCTTAGTGTACAAATTTCTCTTAGTGGATTGATGCAACATGAGACATCCCCTAAGTTGCAATCTTTTACTCTTTATTTGTACTCTCTTGGAGACATTAGGCATGGTGATCCCTAAGAAGAAGACCTTCCACAAATGAAGAAAAATCCCTTTGAAAAAAAACCTTTACTAAACAGTATTGTTCATAAGTGTTTGGCGTAACACAACTCATTGACCTTCTGAAGCACAAACACAACCCTAATTCAAAGCCACCTAGCATAACATACCTTGCTTTCCTGTAGAGCCTTGCCATGTGCATTGGTATTATCATAACACAACTTGTTAAGCACGGATAGGAATGTGAGTGGTGCCCTATCAGAGTTATCAGAGGGATAGCTTTCATATGGAAAGTACAGTGAGAGCCGACACACAAACATGACTTTCTCACTAAGCCAACTTCTTGGAGGGATACTCACCTAATGGATGGCCTGAGGTTCCACTGCCCCAGAGTGAGCGCAAAATCGATAGTCTAGATGTCTTCCACATCACGTTGGATGGTCTAGGCTTGATCTTTCTTGGTCTTTGATAGTGTATGATAGTGTATCTTTGTCATTGTTGCATACATAAGTGTCTTGAATGTCTACTTTAGTGTGAGTTTGACATGGGGTCATACTCTCACTAAAGTGGGGACAAAATGTAGTGTAGAAAAAAGTAACCCTTTTTCACACATAATTTGGGAATGAATAATTAATAATAAAATGGAATTAATGATGCCTTATTTAGGGTGTTTCAAAGTGTATATTTACACTTTCACACTAATCTAGGGATTTATTAATTAATTGAGGTCAAATTGAGGATAATTGGCCCCTTTAATTCAAATCCAAGTCTAATTAATTGCAAATTCTGAGGGATAAAACCCGACACTCTTAAATAATATTACACAACACTTAATTTTATAAGGAATGTGTCCTAGGCTAGTAACCTAGAACCTCCTCACTAGGTCCTAGGACCCCCTTTTTACATAACATTTCATATTTTCCGAAGTGTGTCCTAGTTAAGTACACTCGCTTAACCCTAGGACCCCCCCTTGGGATATGTTTTTGGTGGTATTTTGATGATTTAAAATCCTAGATCTAATGTCAGCTTGTGTTATTTGAATTCCAGGATTTAATCTCAAGTTATGTATAAATATAAGGTTATTTCACATAGTTTCATAATAAGAATTTTTATGCAAGCATCCTAATACCAAGTTTATGAGATTAAGAGTTCATAAAAGCATTCAAGAAGGCATTCAAGGGCAGATTATTAAATTTTATTACAACAATCAAGGATCCATTTCAACATGTCAAAGTCATGCATGTTGTTGAGCTAATGTGATGATGTAGCATTGGTGATCAAGTTCAAGTGTTTAAAGCCATTATCTTATGTCAATTTCATGATCAAGATCTACTCTCATTGAGACCATTTCATGCTAAGCTTCAGATTTGCAATCCAAGGTTCAATTGAGGATTGGTGATTTGTGGCATTACATTGTTCATTCACATTCCTTTATGCATTGTTTCATTTCAAGGTTTAATTACCAAAATGAGGTTTTTCCAAGGAAAACCCCTATTCCCTAACAAAGCAACATTTTTCTTCTCCTTTGATGTGTGATTGTAGGTTGTAGGTTGAAGATCAAGTGGAGAGAAAAAGTTCTAAAAGTTGTCAAAGTTGCAAAGTTGTCAAAGTTGTCACCTTTCTTGCAAAATCACGAAAAGTCTTCTACATAATTTATTTTTGACTATAGGGAGTTGAACACCTAGGATTTGGGAGTGCAGACATTAGAGAACAAAACCCAGAAGTTGATTTTCCAAAACCCTAGCAGGGACCCATTCGCCATTGGGCAATGAGTCCTTAGTGAGGCCCAAAAAAATCACTTTTTGCAACAAGTACACAACATTTTACTCTCTTAAAACATTCATTTTTATTGGTATATTAGTTAGGTTTATTTTATGATATTCATCTATGCATAATTGAATGAAATAACTAGTGAAAAGGAGAGGTTAACCATCTTGATTACATTTTGGTTCATCCCCTTCATGCCCTCTCCCTTTTTCTTATGTTTGATATATATATACCTGATATGTTGTATATGTTAGCTCTCAAAAATGCAGGTTTGAACCAGGAGAGGTTGCCAAGCTCTCATGACACTTTTGGCTAATGTACAAGGCCAAATTATGAATTTGAACCTTCTACTCTTTAGGTTCTGCTAGACCAAGGCAGGTAAACCTATGTAAATAAAGCAGATTTGAAATTTTGTATTTATTCCCTAAAGCAATCTATCCTCAATGGCAGTTGGGAGTGGAGAGATGTAGACTTATTTGGTGTATATTGTATAAGAAATATCAATTTATGAAGTTTATGGATATGTTCAGTTAACAAATGTAAAAAATAAAATGGATGAAACTAAATGATGGGATGTATGAGACTAGTGCCTTGATGGGTATATGGAGTCTAATGAAGACCTAGAAAATGTGACCTGTAATGGCAATAACTCAAACTGTTTGGCATATTTTAATATGGGTTTATAACTTGTATAAACATGCAGGTAAATAGTTGACAAACTCTACTTGAGACAAATTGACAACCCTAATTATGTGGCTCTTCTTATTAATCCAATTAACACTTCCAAATTAGTATGATTGACTAGAAGGATGTTTAATTCCTCTGGGGAAACCAATTAATCACATCACACAAATACAACAAATGTGCATTGATAAACTGAATATATACTTGATATATTAGTCTAAATAACAAAGAAGAATTAAAGTGGAGACAACCAAATAATTGAATAATTCCAACAAACAATTGATACCAAGATTAGGCCACAAAATCAGATATCTTCATTGACTTCTTCAAAATTCATACATGCATCATGGTCTTCACTGTATAAAACATTTTAAAAATATTTTTTGTGTATTTCCTACCTAACCCCTAAAATCTAATGATCAATGATACAATTTTATTTCACATATATACACTGCTCCTTTTAGAGTTATGACTCTTTGCACGTCCCTTCGCTACATCTCTTCATTATTTGTCTTCAGCGGATTAAAATATTTAATTTTAATCTTATTGCTTTACCATAAGAATTAATTTTAGTAATCCCCTTTCATTGGTAATTTCACTTTGTTATTTAATTTGTGCATCTTCACCCAATGTAAAATACCTCTTTGAGTAAATATAGTTACCCATTCTTTAACCTCCTCAGTGAAATGTATTTCCCCAAAATCCACTTTTCAAAATTATATATTGGGTACTCATATTTATTTTCTCAAAAATTTAGCTTTTTTCTTTTCCCGTTCAATCACATTTCCGTGAAAATATTCTCGCTATTCCCCTCTCTATATTTCACCAATATATTTATGTTCACTATATTTACTTGGTGAAGTAATGACCCATTCTCCTCAAGTGAAAATATTTTCACAAAATCAACATTTTAAACCCATTTTTCCCACACATTTCTATTTATTACCCAAAATAATATTTCCTTCTCAAAACACCATATGTGAATACACCTCTATTTGTAAAATGTTTCATTTTATATTTTATCCCTCTCACTCCTTTTATTTTATCACACACCCGCTCACCTTTTCCACTTTCACCGATTCAAGACCCCCCACAGTAGTGCAGGGAACATTACTACTCACCCGCATGCCTTTTAAAGTACACTCACGGTAATGCGGGGACAGCTTTTGAATCAATGTCCTCCCGCAGAGTGCTTAAGATTTTCCTACGGGACTGCGGGAGACCACCGCTCTACCACGCCTATTTCACTTAGCTCCTGCGATGATGTGGGAAATACTCATTCTTATCAAAGTCATATGTATGAGGGCTTGCCACAACTGATAGTAGGCTGTGAAATCCTTGATACTTGGATATACAAAATCTCCATGATCTACACATTGAGTTATAGCGTTGAATTGTGCATGTCAAGCTCTGCTTGGGACGACCTTTCATAGTGCAAAGTGTGGACTCTGACCTGCAATCACTTTGAATAAACCCGGAGTCCACAATGAGAATCACATTCCCAAATGGCTCGTGTGAAGGTGCCATCAACAAATGTATAATCACGATTTAGTTTATGTAGCCAGCCCTCCATTCTCGCTTACTAAATCTAGTTAGATTGTATTCAAATGTATTCTCATCAATAGTAGGACATCATCATTATAGAACGTCTTCTTTGATTTAATCTTCCTACACTATTCTATATAGTATCCTTCCTTTATGTCGGCTTGGCTATTTTTAGTTAAGACTCTGCAATAGCCGTTTAGACTTCCCTTTCTGAAATAAAGTATATAATTAAATGCATTTCCTTAAGATCTTCCTCATCGTCCAATATTTGATGAAGAGGCGGCGCCTTTCTTTCTCTTTTACACATTGAGCCTTTCATACGTGTGAGCACAATAGAGGAGATCGCCATGAACACCTATAATCATATAAAAAAACTTTGCAGACTTCACGGGGTTAAACAATGACTGAGAGTGATGCTCCACATTACAAATCAAAATAACATTCTCTCCTGGATACATCACATATTATGTGTGGCCACTTTAATGAAAACATTTAACAAAACATTAGGGAACAATGCCAAAACTTGAGAGAATGAGGACTGAACGTTTCCTAATCCCATGTTACTTTTTAAATTCACAATTTCATTATCTTGAATTTGGTATTTAACTTTGCGCTGCACATTTGTGTGATGCTTTTTTCGTCCAGTGTTGTATTCCATGTACATCATGCTATGAGCTCTAGATATAGCACTCATCAGGCTTACCAGACGATGAGCTTTTAGAAGGGTAATATCATCAACATCCTCTTCTAATTGTTCCAAACCAACCACATCATCTCTAGCAATCGAGACCTTTATGAGAAGTTGCATGCGGTCATCTTTGTCATGGTAACTCAAATCTACTCCTGTGTCTAGAGGCGATAGGCTAGTAATGACCTTGAAATTGTATCCTTGATCGATCAGAAATTGTTCTCTTTGTAGAATAATACATTTCCTGTGTGTCTGTGACACTTAAAAGAGCAATGTATGCTTCCTCTTTCCAATAGCATCATATATGTCAAAATTCTATATCCATGGCATCCTTATTCGCAATCATAAAAGGGTATAGACAGGGTAATCCTTGATAAAGAAGGAAATGACAAATAGATATTCTGTAAAATGATCTCATGTCTTGTGAAATTCCTTAGATGGCATTTTCCTATTTTGAGCAAAATTATAAACATCAGAGGTTTCCTCTATTATAAGTGGAAATGATTTCACACTTGGTGGTTTGCATTCTACAATTCCTCTTCATTTTGAATTGACTGCCCTTTCTTATTTTCCAGAAATCCTCATTTTATTTTCTTTGAGTTAGTATCAAATTACCCTTTAATGAGATTACATCCTTTTAGTCTTTCACTGGCTTTCATTTTCACACAAGGTTTATGACTGCCCCAAATTTTACCTTTTCACCAGTTCAAGGTAATTCACTTAGCTAACACCAAATTGAATCATTGTTAACCATTGATACCCTTTGTATTTAGGTTTGTTTTCGGTTTGTTGATGCCATCCAAATAAGTCACCCTTGTTAAGTACTTCTTAAAGGCCTCTTCCCCAAGATTGCTCTAAGCACAAACCCAATTGATCAAATTTCATGATGCTTTATGTGTAAATTGAAGTGGGTATTTGTCAAAATCTATTTTCTGAAATTTTGCAATGTGGCAAAAATGGGTCAAGTAGCCTCCAAAACTACCTTAGAAAATTGATCAAAACAACACCTTGAGCCATGAAACTGTATCAGAATACTGAGTTGTGATAGGGGAGCATGGTTGCAGAATGATTTGGTATAAAGTGATCCAAACTAAAAATTGTTAACGCTCAAAGTCGCCCATTTAACACTTTCTGAAAATTGTGCCTATCCAACTCAATTGAAAACCACCAACTCGCCTTTTCGAAAAAATATCAATCTTAATCCTAGGAGGCTATAACTTTGCAGATTAATTCATTTAGGATCCATGAACAAGTGTGCAAAGTGGCTTTTCATCAATCTTCGTTGTTTGCAAAATATCAAGCCTCCAATTTGACCTTTTGTGACAATTTTCTGGAAATGTAGTTTTCAAAATTGAGTAAAACCCATTTGGAATTGGTTTTGAAAAAATACCAAATGATGTCCAAACGCCCTGAAAATTGGCATGGAGGTAGGCTTTGGTGTAGAAAATTGAAGGAACCAATCAGTTTGTTATGATCATCATCCATTTGCTTAATATTTATCCTCAAAGTTGACCATTTTAACAGATTTTTCACTGTACTGACAGCAGATCCTCCCAAAAACCCTTCAACTTGTCGCTTTGAAACTTTGTCAAATCAAATTATATGGAGCTGAAAACTGGCATGCATACTTACATATGATAGATGAACACTCCTACAAGATGGTTTTGCATGAAAATAAACAGGTCCCAAGTTATGATTTTTCAAAATGTGCTCCTCGGGTTGCTTTTTCAACTGAGTTTTCTAAGTGTTGTATTAAAAATTTTGGCATGGCACCTTCAAATTTTGCCAAGATTTAAAGGTTCCAACAGTACATATATATCATGTTAATTTATATTACTAAAACAATGGTGCGGGCTTGATGAGCCATTCCTTACATAATTTTATTCAATGAGTTTGGTAGCACAATATATATGTATGACCATTAAAATATATACATAATATCATGTTAATTTATATTACCAAAACAATGGTGCGGGCTTGATGAACCATTCCTTACATAGTTTTATACAATGAGTTTGGTAGCACAATTTATATGTATAGCGCAACATATATTAAGTAGTATATGGTGCAACCATAGTGGTGGATTGGTTGTGAGTTAATGAGTCACGAATAGATTCCGTAAGGCAGTGATGGAAGTATATCATATATGCAAGACTTCCTTAAAATATGATAAGCATTGGAATTGGTATGCGTCAATAGTCATTTACAACATATAAAGCGCTTTAAAGTAGTGCAATAGTCCTTTAATGTGCATCGACCAAATTGCTAATGCAACACATTATGTTTAAAGACCCAGTCAAAGGTTTTATGAGATATTTGAAAGGTGTTTAGTCATTGACTTAGTTGGCATAATAGGTGGTCGATCTGCTGAACTATTTTGCTGAGTATTGACTTGAATCTTTGCCACCTTTCTTAAATATTGCTGAGTTGATCGGTGTTGTTGAGAAGTGTTGATTTCCTTAGCATGCTTATAGGCATCAAAGTCTCTAGTTTTTGTATAAATAGGTAAGCTATTTTCCTCATTTGGACGCACGACATACTTGCATTTTGTTGTTTTTATATTAGAGATATAAGTATTTAGAGTTGAGAGCAATTTGTGAGTTTATAGTGAGGGTGTTATTGTGAGATATTTATGTGAGTGAATTGGAGTATTGAAGAGGAGCTTAGCAAGCTGATTTTGGAGACGAATGAAGTAGAAAACTAGTTTGATCAATTGGATTTTAGCGTTCACAAGCATGTGGTATTTATTACTTTTATACCTTAAATGTTTTTGAAACGATTGAGTGTTGTTGTTGGCTTGTGTAAAATGCATTGATTTGTTAGAAGAAAGGAAAATAATTATTATTGTTATAGTTGTTGAGGCTTTTATTTGAGTGATTGAACATACTCCATAATAATGAGTGAATGAATATACTAATATTACTATGACAGATAGAGCCTATATTTCTTACTAAGTTATTCATTTTTATGTATTCCATGTTATGGAATAGGTAATTATGATAGTATTAAATACTACATCAAAGAAAGAGCTTTTATAGGCAATGCTTAGTTGAAGAGTCAAAATAAGGAAATTTTTGAATTTCTTGATAAATGTGTCATAAGTGCATATATGAGGTAACTTTTTTGATAGCATATTATGCTAGGTAAACCCTAGTGATTATTAAGGTTAGCAAACATGACATTAATGTTGGTATGAAAACATATCATTGTGGATAGGATATGATGACATGCAATCCATGTTGTGGGTCTCTACTTGATGATCACTTGACCAATGTTTTATTTGATTATTGACTGAAAACCCTAGGTTGGGAATAACCTAGTGGGTTGGGATATTTACTTTATTGTCATTTGGTACCATAGCACATAGGTTGTGACTAACCTACATGGTCAGACTATTCATTGATTTGATGATTTTATCCAAGGATAAGGGTAAACTAAGGATGGGATTACCTATGTGATTAAGTTGATCACTTGAATTTGGCAGTATCAAAGTCATCGTCTAGTGTTAATAAACCCTTCTTTGTTCGTACAAAACCATTCGTGAAGTCTTTTAATTGATGGAAATCTACTTTTTGGGTAGTCTTTTATTGATGAGTATACACTCTTGAATAGTCTTTTATTGTTGAGACTATACTTTTGAATGAGTCATTTATTAGTATGATTATTCTTTTGATTGAGGGTCATTTGTTGGTAAGATTATAAGTTTCAAGGGAAGTCATTTGTACTTTTAATTTGAGGTTATTTATTGGAACTTTTGAATGAAGTCATTTAATGTTGAGATAAACCATTGATTGGGGACTTTTATAGTTGGGATCATACCTTTGGTACTAGAGCCATTCAATGATGTGATGTTATGTTATTTGGTTACTCGATAAGTATGAGTTACTTGAGTTACTTAGTACATATGTTATAAACATAAAAGGAATAGGTTATTCTTGTGGTTAAAGATTACATCATGAAGGGATTACCTATGCATAGTGTATAATGATCTTGAGACAAATTGAGCTAGGGAAGTGCATGTGATCTAAGATGACTTTTTATATGAAAATTTGGCCAAAGTAGTGTAATTTTCCACTAGTTACGCTGTCAATTTCATCATGTACCTTTTATGCATGCTAGTTCATGATTTCCATACAAGTTAGGATGTATACAAGATCTAGTCATGTAGGGCACAACACTGAGCTCATAAAGGATATTTTTTTTGGCGTTTTACCAACCAATCTCTTCGTCGAAGGGTAGGGCCATCTTTCCATATATTGCATATGTGTGGGGGGACCACATTTGAGTTTGTGGTTGGTGGAAAAACACTTGAGTGATGCTTGTCCTCATCAGTTGGCGGCCAAGGTTTGGGGATGTTTGTCCTAGTATTGGGGACAACTAGAATGAATGCACCAAGGAACGAGGTCATCTAGAATGTATGCACCAATGCAGCAACATCAAGACCAATTTGTGTATCTATTGGTTATGAAGCTCAACAAAGCTATGTATGTTCTATTGTATCCATTTTTATAGAAGAGATGTTATCTTGAGATTTTATATATTTCATTGTTTTGGAAAGATTGTAATATTTAATTATAAATGCAAATGGAAAGTTTGGAATATGTGTTATTTTAGATGTGCACATAATTATTGAATTACAAGAAAAAAAATTATTTCTATATGATGGCATCGTGAATTATTCACTTGTGGTTAAAACATTGGTAATTCTTTTCAGTAGAACAGTGGGGTTGTTACAACAAAAATGCATATATAAGAGAACCATGATTGCACAACGAGCAAGTAATCAATTTGATGCTTCTAGCAATAGTTGTGGGGAAGAAACTAGTCGTTGTATGCATGGAAATTCTCGAAAAAAGTTTGACAAACATAATTGTTGATGGAGGGCCTAGAGTAAATATAGCGTCAGAAGACACTTGGAAATGTCTAGGAAAACCCACCCTTTGGACGTCAACATTCCAACTAGTAGGAGCAAACGAACATGGGATCAAACCATTGGGAGTCTTAATGGAATTAAAGGTAATTGTTGACACTTTGTGCCACCCTTGTCTTCCCACTGGTGATAACCAATCTGAGAGATCTTTATGGGTATTTGGATTAGTTGTGCTTCTATGTTATGGTTTTCCCTTGCTTGTCCCTTAGCAATTCACTCAAACGCAAAATATCCAAAAAATTGGTTGAGTGTGGGCTTAGCGAAGGATTCCTTCTTCAAAAAGAGTCAAATGGGTATCTCTAGTTGAAATTTGTAGGAAATTGAGTAAAAATTGGCCATGTTATGCTCTTGTGGAGTTTTTTGGATCTACTTGATTTGCAAATGGATGGAGCCCAAAGTATCACAAGGAAGGTTGAATTTTATGGGGATTTCCAACTGAACAATTGGAATCCAAGAGGCGAAGTTTAAATGTTGACTATTTCTCTGTAAAACCAGTGGAATTAAATTAGCTAAGTATAACTTTTATGGGTGGATGTCTGCCAACTTCTCGCATGGCCCTGATGAAGCCCAAATTTGACTATGTATTTTGTAGGTGGTTAAAGTCCAACTTCCTATATATTCCAACACCAAAGAAGGTTCCACCATTGCTTGATGATGTCAAATTCTTCACAAGGTGCAAATGGAAGTGTTTCCTCCATATGGTTTAGTTGGAGGTTTGGGTTCTACCAAAAACAAAATGTTAAAAGGGTATTGTTGTAGACATTTCTAAGTGAACCTGATCGAGATCAGGTTTAGTTACTAATAATGTTCCTGCATGGCTTGATGCATAATTCAATTTCGCATATCCAATTTGGGCTTTAATTTTTGTTAGATCTCAATGAAGCTAAACTTCCTATGTGAGCCTAATGGAGGTTGAACCTCCACAACGTTAGAAAGGATAAAATTTGAAGTTGTACAAAGAAGAAAATTTTGAAGCTATACAAAGAAGAATTAAAAGAGGGGGTGTGACTTTTGGGGTTTGAGGACCTTGTAGAGATTTTGCAAGTGTCTGTATATATCCCAATGGGTGGTGTTTTCTGTGACATTCAATTGAGGGTCAAAGTTCCACAAAGAGAAAGAATAAGGACCCGATCAATATCGAAGGTGGTAGGATGGATTTTTGAGAATTTCCAAATGAACCATTTCATAGGTCAAAGGCATTGTTTAGTTGCTAATCGAATATCCACACAAACACGATAGTGATAAGAGCACCAAGGACCAAAATACGAAAGCACCTAATGTGGACCCAATGGGGTTTCTTGACCCGCATGAGCTCGATGGAGGTTAAATTCTCGCAATTGGTCCCATTGCACCTCTTGAACCTACAAAGCCCTAGAATGGCCAAAAATTCATCATTAATGTATTTCAATGGTCACCAACTACCAAATTTGATCCAATATCTCTCGAATGACATTGCAAATTGGATTTATGTGTCTAAAGGGGAAAAGTGGTGCCATGCTTCATTTATTGATTCACAAACAACCTTTTTGTCAGACAACCACTACTAGATGTGGTTTGCAATAGACTTTGCGGGGTATCTACACTTTTGTCATTAAATTCATCAACACATCATATAAGAAAAGCATCGAGAATGTTTTGCATGACCACAATTGGTTTTTTTCTATAAATATGTCATGTTGGCATGTATCCACTAGGGTTTCCCTCATCACATTTTATCTCTCTCCCTCCTCTCATTGGAAATATTTTAAAGACAAATTGTTGCTCTTTTGTAAGGGGTTCTTTTTGTTCTCTACAAAGGCTTACATGTTACAACTTTTCTATTGCAATAGACTCTATGCCTTTGGATCAATAAAGTTTGCATTTTTTTTTATGAATAGGCATATATTTATATTAAATATAAAGATAGAAATACATATTCACAAAAAAAAGGTGGGTGGTAAAAAGGCACACCCTGAGAGTCACATGGGCCAAGCCCAAAAAACCAGAAATATTACAAACACAAAATAAAAATAGGCCATTAGGCAGCCATAGCAGTGCCAACAGAGGGCGGAGGATCCCTATCATTCAGTTTCTTTCCCCATACATTGACGGCGTCTAGAGTGACGTCAAGGGGAGCCCAACCATCATCATCTTTATCTTTTTATTTTCCTTTATCCTCGTGGTTCGGTGAGATTGCTAAGTCCAAACGTGAGAGTCATTTCATAGTATCCAGCCAACCAGAACCACCACCAGGAGCATTTCCAATGGGCCACCTAGAAGTGCCACCGCCTCCCCCCGCCATCTCTCCAGAGGGCCACCCCAGGTCAACTTGCGGAGGAGGAGAATGCGACCATCAAGGAGGGAGAGAGCCACATCAAGGAGGATCCTGAGAGTAGGGGCAAGCTGAACCACTCCATCGTCGGTATTGTGAGGGCTATCGATTGCAGGAAGAGGTAGGCAAAGAGGCACACAATCCACAATGCAAGGGGCATTTCCCCAGTGGTCCAAAAGAACCTAGAGGTGAGCAATTTCAAGCACA
The DNA here is from genome assembly GCA_007258455.2 of Sequoia sempervirens. Lineage (NCBI taxonomy): Eukaryota > Viridiplantae > Streptophyta > Pinopsida > Cupressales > Cupressaceae > Sequoia > Sequoia sempervirens. Next base: position 56,838 of record VDFB02260907.1, on the reverse strand, counting down.
ACTTTGTTCGCTTGCACTTGAATTTGCAAAAGAACATTAGAACAAACAACTACTTTAGAAAATAAAGAAACATGTTTATCAATCTGGCTATGAGAAAATATGCAAGAATTTCTATCTTTCCAAATACTGAAGAGGATTTCCACCTTGAAAGTGTGCCAAATTTGGGTATACTTTGCGGGAAGCCTAGGAGAATCACCCAACATAATCATATGCCAAGAGAATGGCTCTGGCCTGAACGGTCGAAAGAAGTCATGAATCTAATTCCACAACTATTGAGCTCTAGTACAAAACCAGAAAAGATGCTTAAACGACTCAGTGTGCCCACAGAACGGGCAACGAGGGTCCTAGACCCTAAGTGGACAAGCTGAGACCCCACTGGTAAGCCTTAGAAAAAAATAAACCAAGCAAAGTGGGCGAGCTATGACTCAACACTTGTAGACCACGTGGTGGAAAATATTTTATGCCAAATAGACACAGAAGATTGGAGGTGCTATCTCTGGTTCAAACTGTCAACTATAGGAAAATGGGGTGAAAGCCACTAATGACCAAGACGAGGCTTGCAATTCTTGAAAGGGGTGTCTGGGTACCACTTCCAGTCCTCCTACCAGGGCTTGGTGTCACAACTACCCACCTTATGAAACATATCACTCGGAATGGAATTCACCAGACCATCACAGGTTTCATAGTCCTGGTTTTGAAGACTATAATGAGCATGGGAAGCATCCCACAACATGATACACATTGTGGGTATGTGAAACAAGTGTTGCAAGGTCTAGATGCCTTTCTTGTGAAATTTGAGGGCCTTAATCCACAACAACTTGGAAAAAGGCCAACTATTACTAGCAAAAAGAGGTGACCACCAACCATTCTATTGATTAAGCGAGAGCCCATTACGAAAACTAGAGCCAGACCAGCGAAGCCAGGGCTTGATTGCCTCCCAGGCTCTCCAAATTCTCTTGGCCACAAAATTCCCCATAATCTAGACTAGTTCCCTCATAACTAGAAGGTTTTGAAATCCAATACCCTTCCAAGAAGGTCTGTGCATTGGAAAGTCAGACTAAATACAATGCTTGAGGAGGATTTTCCAGGCTTCATCACTAGTAAGCACTCTGATAATCCATTTGACAAAAAAAGAAGTCCCTTACTATTGAGTGGAGTGCAAGCCAATCCCACTAGAGTCTCTAGGCAAGCAACAAAACTCTTAGGCAACATGATGAAACCCTCGGTGAGTCTTAGCAGAGGCCCAAAGAAAGTCACACACAACTTTTCAAGTTTAGCATATGAGGCCTTTGAAGAGGCCCAACAAGAAGAATAGTAGAAATGCATTGCTACCAGCACCTTAGAACAAATCTGTAATTTACCAATTAGAGAGAGAGGCTTGGTAATCCAGAAAGAAAGTTTTTTCTCAATCCGAGAAAGAACTGCTTGCTAGAGATCAGTGGGAGAAGCCTAAAAGGTGAAAGGAATGCCCAGAAATTGAAAGATTTCACCTGGACCAATCCACCTCCAACCATAGTGCTGAATTTAGTGAGGACTGGGTAGGATAGACTGTCTGTAGCATAAGATCTTGTTCCATTTAATGGAAGAGCCAAAAGCTAGGAAAAAAGTCTCAAGGCATTCCAAAGCAGCTTTGACATTATTTTCCTCTTCTAGAAGAGTGAGAAAAGAATCGTCGACGAAGTGACCATTGACTAGCTAGGTTGGCGAATTAGGAAAATAAATGCCACAAACCCACCTTTAGGAAACAACATGAGCCAAAAAACATCCAAAGCCTTCAACAGCAAGCACATAAAGTGAGGGGGCGAGAAAGAAACCCTGGTGAATGGAACGAAGTAGACCTAAAGAAGGGGATTGGCGACCATTAATGGTGATGCAAGCGAAGGCATCAGAAAACAATATTTGCATAACCTGAATGAAATGAGGGCCAAACCTTAAGGCAGTCAGCATGGCAAGAATAAAAGGCCATTCATTGCGGTCATAGGCTTTGGTGAAATCAATTTTAATAAAAATAACTTTTTGATTGAAGTGTCTCACCCATTCCATCCCCTCCCAGACAACAATAATGTTGTCCAGAATGAACCTGGACTTAATGAATCATGTTTGCTCTGGGTGCACAATTTGAGACAAAAGATGGTGAATTTTTAAGGCAAGGGCTTTGGCAATAATTTTATGAGACATTGAGGAGCATGATGGGCTACCAGTTGCAGATATCCTAGGGATCACCAGATTTAGATATGAATTTAATAATTCCATTGTTAATGAGATTTCCTAAAGTTTTAGAATGAAAAGCTTCAAGATAAACCTTATGCAGATCTCTCCCAACACAATCCCAAAGGGCTTTGTAAAATTCGTGCATGGGAAACCATCAATTCCTGGGGCTTTATCATCAACCATAGTGTTGATAGCTTCTTTAAGATCTTCAGTTGTGAGCAATTGCTCACAGAAGTCTTTCTGGGATGGGGAGAGCCTATTTGGAACAACAAAAAGGAAATCCTGAAGTGCTTGATGTTGCTCCACAGTGTAATCTTGACCTGTGAACACTTGCTCATAGTGCTTAACAAAAGCTTGGAGAATGTCAGGAAATTTGGAAAGCACATCATGTTTTCTTTGATCCTTTTGATACTAGGAGAAGATTGCTTGGCTCGAAGGGCCAAGAAAAATTCTTTCGAGGCACGATCTCCAATTTTAGGTGAATGCAGTCTGGCCTTGATTTGTGCCCCTCTAGCAACATAATTATTAGCAAAAAAAATTTTGTGCCTTATATTTGCCACCTTGACTTGCAACGAAGGGAAGAAAGGGTTAGCTGCTAAGGCCTTGGTGGCAGCGTAGAGGTCAGACATGGTTGCTTCATAAGATCATCTACAAAAGATGGCCAGCTGGTGCCCATAAATTCGAAGAAACCTAGCGGTGCGAGTGACAACATCATTCCACCAAACAATCTAGCTAGTATTGTGAGGTGGCTTACATTCCAAGTTCCAAACAATACAAATGTGGGCCAACATGGGTTGATGAATCAGCAAGGAAGTGTTTAAAAAAATTTGGGTCTTGCTGGCATGAGGCTGCTTTAATTCCCATTCAATGTTGAATGAAATGGGATAGTGGTCTAACGTCACATCCACTAATGGCCTAGCTGGAAGTGGCAAAGAGCTAGCAAAAGAGAAAAAAATATTGTGTTGAGATCATAACATGATCAAGGAATTTAAGTATCCTATCATACCTAGCTCGATAATTGCACCATGTGTGTTAGAGAGAATGAGAGTGGTGGCAACCAATATTGGGGTCGAAAAGACAATTTATTATGCATGTAGTGCCATGCCTCTCTTTCGCCATTTGTTCATCAAAATGGTAAAGTACCATCCTTGTCGTATGCCATCTCAACCATATTGAAGTCCCCACACAACAACCAAGTAGCAACTAGCAGTGAGTCAGCAATCCAACGCTAGAGAAGAGATCTTTCAATAGCATCATCTGAGGCATAAACATTAATAATCCTAAAGGAATGATTATCAATGTTAAGAAGAACCCAAACAAGCTGATGTGTGGGGTCAAACCCATGATCAACCACACAAACGTGCCACAGTGGGGACAAAAGGGTAACCACTCTGCCACGTCCAACCTCATGTTCAGTACAAAACATTTTACTAGCTGGCTAGATAGAATGACAAGCCAAAGCAAGCAAAAAACCAACAACTTTCACTTCTTGAAGACATAGAACATCAATACCAACACACTTCTGGAGAATATCCTTAATAGAATACTTCTTAGAGAGCTCCAGGTCAAACCTCAAACATTCCATGAGAGAAAATTCATGAATGAAACTCCTCCATATCATCGGAGTTTGACTCCTCATCTAGAGTGGAGAAGCGATTATGTAAAAATTCTGGTGGAACTGAACCAATTTGAATGGGTGGAGATGAATGTCTCCATTTCTTCTAAAAATATTCTCCTTCTTCCAGAGGTCAAGAAGGGCTTCGAGACCTCCTATGAACTCTCGACACGAGAGGAGACATAGTTGTTGATGCTATCATAACTGAAACAGGTTGAGGTGTAGCCTTAGGCCTTGGCTGTGCTGATGTGCTAGTGGCACCTATCTAGGCTTCTTTCCCCTTTGCAGAAGGGTTTGAAATTTATTTTTCTAGCTCGGGGGTTTTGGAAACCATCCCAGAGCCATTAGACTTATTTTTTCGGTTGGTAACCATTGTCCATTTTTCCTCTGGTTTGGCAACAACTCTTTCCGCCTGATGAGGCTTTTAAGAGTCCCGTGATAGTGGAGTGTGAGGAATTGCTTGAGGGAAATCCTTAATCTTGTGGTTTGTAGACTAACACCTAAAAGTATTCAGAAAATTAAAATAGTTGACTTTCTAGGTATGCCGAAAAGAACCAATTTGAATATCAATGGAATCTTTCAAATCTCGTGAAAGGTCCACTTCGACACATACTCTGTTTTGAGGGAGAGCTTGAAAGAATCTATCTGGTTCAACACAAATAACCCTCCCCACAGAGGAAGCAATATATTGCAAAAAATGCACACAAGGCAACGACAAACCAAGAAACTCAATCTAGACTAGAACCCACAACTTAGTGTCATATGAGACAGCAAAGTCCTGGGTCCACGACTAGAAAACCAGCAAAGGGGACTGACATACCAAGGACCGTGGTTTAGGATTTCCTGAACATGACCGACCTCTGCAAAGCAGAAAAGGAAAAAGTCTTTAGTCAAATTTTGGACCATATCAAGGCGGACCCCATGAGGGACCCAAGCCTTTTAGACCCATTCCTTATTCATAGTTTCAGGGGGAGTCCTCCAACAAAATAACCAACAAGAGTATGTTTCTCTAACCATTGACATGCAAAATCAAAATTTGGCTTGGGTAACACCACATCAGCCAGGGAATCAAAAGACTTACCTCATGGAACACTTTCAAAACAAATTTTTGGGGATGCTTGTTCAGAGGAGGAGCCATTGAGGAGAGCCTTTGAACCACCAACACCAACATGAATTTTTGGGTTAGATCTGGTTGTAGGCATAATAAAACCAAGAAAATCATAGTAAATGTGGGCGTACACATAATAAATGAGAAATCCTACGCCTAAGGCGTGGTACGACGCAAGAGGGGCCAAGAATAACTGCAGACACAAGAAACTCTAGCAGAGATCAAGTCAAGTTTGCATTTTCACCTCTTCTCTCTTAGGAAAAATGGTGTCTCAACCTTACAATTATAAAAGGTTAATATATTGAGTGCTAGGTGTTGCAAGGGGGGTACCTCCTTTATAGGGTCTAGGAGTCGTGCACCTTAACAAGGGTTTAGGGGAAACACCCCTAAAAGCCACATTTTATGTAATTCTATTATTATAAATTTGGACCATTAATTATTAGGTCTAAGATTTGAGGGTAGATATTTTGTTGGCTTGTCTTGCCCTACAAGGAAACCCTATTTTATGAGGGCTTTGTATTACGATTGTACATTGTGATGTATTTTGAGAGCTTGACAATTGTTGCATTGCCTTTGAATCTCTAATTGGTGATACTCCTATGAGAAGTTTGCTTTGCAAGTATATTGTAATATTTGTGATTTATGAATAATATATTGGGAAACTTTTGGAATGGGGTTTTCTTTTCTCTCGAAAGGGTTTTCACCACATTCACTATGTTGTGGTATGCACGATTTTTATGTTTATTTCTATTTAATTTTTATAAATGTTCTAAAGATCTAAATAAGCTTTGCATTATCCTCTTCTTAAGGATAGTGTAGAAAGTTGTTTTTCTACCTTAACTTCCTTACCTTCTCACTTCTAATGTGTTGTGTAAAATATTCTTAGCTTCATGTATAAATGAATGCCAATCATTTTTTGGATATGTATGTTGTGTGAAACTTGTTTGCAAAAGCTATTTGTGGATTTTTTTTTTCACTCTCAATGCTTGTCAAACCCTAACCTTCATACATACTTCTAAGAGGTTGTATATTATAGACCTATGTGAGTCCTTTTGACTACTTTATTTGATTCTCTATGTTGTAGTGGGTAGGATGAAATACTATTTAATCTAATTACATCACCACCCTTTCCCTTTTATGCATTTCTTCTTACCATTTTCCTTGGAGAATCAATAAAATAGGATTAGTTGAAATTTTATGTAGTGCTAGGTTAGAGAGGAAGCTGATCTTCTTTGAAGGTTTCATCTCATCTGCAAGGTCCCACACCTTGAGATCAATCCCATTTTTTGCTATAATTCTGAAGAAAAAGTTAAACAAAGATGCAATTCCAACTGACAATAGTAATTGTTGGAACTAAACAATTTATTTTGAACTTTGTAGTCATTCCTCAAGAAAAATCTCGTGATACACTATTGGGTTGAGGATGGCTAATAGTAGCCAAGGTTGATCGTAATTAGAAGAAGAATACCCTATCAATAGAAAACAAAGGAAGGAAATACATTATAGACTTGAGAAATCAAGTAGTGAATGAAGAAGTCACTTCCTCTAATTCAAACTCAGATGTAGGAATGCCATAGGTAGAAGAAGAGAAAGGTCCCACGGAGATGGAAAATGGAGGATCTTCAACATTGTTCAAAAGATGAAACTATCTCCTTAAGCAGGCTCTTTCATTGGCAGTTAGAAGATTATGAAGTGTTCCAACAAAAGTGTAACATGATACAAATTGGAGAAATTGAAGAGGAAGAAAATCCTCGAGTCACAAGTTGTATTTTTTCACCAAAATACAAGGAGTGCAAGGAAGGAGTTGTAAAATTCAATGACACACCAACACATAACTTTGAATGAGACAAAAAAATTTACAAAGAACCATCAATAAGAAAAGTAAATCTGGGAGAAGAAAGTAGCTCCAAGGTGATCGTGGTAGGAAACAATTAGGATCTTGTATGCAAGGTGACTACATTTAAATTTTTTCTAGAGTAAAAAGATAGTTTTTCATGGACATATAGAGATTTAAAAAGAATAATGCCAAATCTTTGTGTGCACAAAATCCCCTTGGTACTAGAAGGTATGGAAAAGACCATACAAGATGAACAAGAATTATGCAATAAAATTTTAGGAAGAAATAAAGAAAATTTTGGAAGCAGATATAATCTTCAAGGTAGAAACAAGTGATTGGGTGTCTTCAATTGTTATATCACTCAAAAATGAATTTGAACAAATATGGATATGCATGGATTTCATAAATCTTAACACAATTATCATTAAGGATCCATTTCCAATTCCCTTCACCAACTCATTTCTTGATGAAGTCATAGGCCATGAAATTTACTCTTTTATGGATGACTTATTTAGATATAATCAGATAAGTATACTTGAAGAAAATAAGTTGAAAACAACCTTTGTGGTAGAATATGGAGTTTATGCGTACAATAGGATGCCTTTCAGATTATGCTTGATGCTCCAACTACTTTTTAGAGAATAATCCTCCACATCTTTGACAAGATGTTGGTAGAAAACTTCAAAGCATTCCTGGATGACTGCTCAATCTACAATGACTAGGAAACTCACTTGAAGGGCCTCATTAAGTGCATGAAATGATGTAGATCCACACGAGTAGCCTTAAACCCAAATAAATGTTGGTTCATGGTACCACGAGGAAAGCTCCTTGGGAATATTGTTTATAAAGTGGGATTGAAAAATTATCCGGATAAAATAAGTTGTAGAAATGTAAGCATTGAAGTATATTACTGGAGTCAAATAATTCCTTGGCCATGTGGGTTATTGTCAACGATTTATAAAGATTTTTTTCCCAAATATCATATCCATTGGACATGCTCACAAGAAAGGGAATAACATATATATGGAAAAAAGAATAAGAAAATGCATTAAAGGAATTAAAGGTACACCTAATCAGTTCACCCATTTTAGCATATCCAAATTGGAACAAAGAGTTTCATGTTCATATAGATGCATAAAAATTTGTGATTGGAGCAACATGGGCACAAGTCGAGCCTCAAAGACTTTATGATCCTATTTTCTTTGTCGGTTGACTAGTTTCAAGTGTCAAGAGTAACTACAGTACTAAAAAGAGGGAAGAATTAGGAATGGTTTATTCAATGACAAAATTATAACACTAGCTCCTTGCAATTCCTTTTGCATTCTACTTGGATCACCAAGCATTAACCAATTATACAAGGTTGAGTAAGTAGATGGTTATCATTTTAGGAGTTCACATTCACTATCATTATAGGCCCAAGGAAGTCACATAATAGAAAATCAACTATTGAGGATTAAGTTAGGAGAACTACCTCTGAAGGCATTGAATGAAGACTTCCCAACATTCACTTATTCCAAATAGCTACACTATGTTGCTTTAATTTTGTTGTGGTCCTCAAAATTGATTATTTAGGTCCTACCTTTGTTTTTTCTTATTCCAAGTTTCAAGTTCATGGTCTAGTTATCAAGTGTAAGAGTTTCATTTGTCGGCTTTTGAAGAAGTCCTCTAAACTTTGTTGACAACCAAAGTGGTTAGTCGAACCATGTCGGAAGTTGATGAAGTTTTCATAACCAATGTTTAAAGAGAAAGGGTTATCTTGTATTACGTCTTCAAAGCATGTGAAATCTTCCTTTCTCTTTGATGAATCATACTATAAACGTTTCAACATTGGATGTGATTCTCAAAACCTCGTCAGAAGCTGACGAAGTTTCTAAAACCAAGCTCAACAATTAACATGTGATTCTGAAAAGGGGAAAGAGGACAAGTCATGATGATTTGGATTATGAATATTTGAAGAAGTTCAAACTTTTTTCGGCATCGCAAGAGATTCTTAAAACTATTTCAAAGACCAATGGGGTTCTCAAAACCTTGTTGAAAGCCGACAAGGTTCTCATAACCAAGTTCTAATCTAAAAAAAAGTGTTTTGAAAGGACTTTGTAGACCGAATAATAAGTTTTGAAAGAGATTAAATATGATTTTTGAAAATAGGTTTTAAAAACCATGTCAAGGGAACTTTCAAACTTTTAATGAAACAAAATTTGACATAGTGTATGTTAGAAGAAGATGAAGGTTGGAATGCGCCAACATTTAAGACACAATTAATACTATTTTCAAAATCAAGAGAATTTATTATCTTCCTATAATGTAGGATTATTTGACACAATTGAGTTTATTTCATGGATAATTCTAAAGAGAAAGCAAAGAGCGAAGAGTAAATTGTAGGTGCAAGCAGTAAATAGCCTAAACAAATTCCAGGATTTGCAGTACAAAATCTTCCAGTTGTGATTAAAGCTACATATTTCCTCCATTGATCTTTGTTTAGAAGGGAATTCAAGTAAAAGAAAATGATTTTCATGAATATTTGCAAAACACATAATTATTTGCTCAAAATTAGAATTCCCCATATATAGTCATATGTTTGTTGAGCAAACTGGTCGAGGTGTTTTTTTATTTTGTTTATGATAAAATGAAGTACAAATACCTTGGGTATGAACACCTTTCTGGCTTGGAGAGCTCACTCTCTTAAATTGGAGACACCAAATTAGGGCACATCGATTTAATTTTTTGGGAGAGAATGAACACAAAAAATTGACCCCCTATCATGTAGAGGTTGGTGGAAAGCAGATTGTTACAAGCTGCTAGTTTTCTTGTTGTAGTCCAATGCTTGAATTTGGTGTTAGAATGTATCAATCATTACAAACCCCAGGCAAGGGAGATGAAGACAAAGGATAATAGGGTTATTATCAAACTTGACAAAGACACATTTAATTCACTACTCGAATTGCCTCATTGGAATTAATATGTGGATATGAATATCTCCACTTCATACCAACATTTCATAAAAAAGAAAAGCCATGGTTAGAACACGATAGTGAAGCAGTGGTTGGTGATTTCAAAAAAGAAGTCTCAATTGCCAAATAATTTGTATGTCATGTTTCACAAATGAAATAGGTGATATCATAGTGTTGTTGCATAGACTAATTGGCAATGAAGATCCCCATAATTTTGAAGTTTGGATGTACTTTTTCATCATGATTATTTTTCATGAGCAATATTCTATCAATTAGGTTGACATCATTAGCAAGCACATTCACATTCAAATAACTCACTTCATAGTTAATAAGCACTTTAATATGTCCTCATATTTGTTCTACACTATTGCAAGCACGAGTGCATGGATGGGGTTGTAGATTGAAGGTGACTTTAATGATGGTGCTCTAATTTATGAGTATTATTACCAACTCCAACTTGAAAATTATTATACAAATTTCAGGTGGTTGAAAGATGCATTTACCATGCTGGTGGTAAGAGAATTGTAGAGAGATTTGAGTGTTAGGATCTTCTTAGAAGCTTCTCAATCAATTAATGTATATAAGATCTTCTTTATTCAATTCCAAAGATTCACATACATAAGAATTATCAGGTATAATGGTTTCCCATGTAAATTGCCAAAGTATGTTAGTGATAGGTTTATGTTCATCGAGGTGTGTTAGCAAATTACAGAACTAAACAAAAGGTGTAAGGAGAGGAAAAAGGCATGTGTTCCCTTTCTAATTGGTTTATCTTTCTACCAATGCAAGTCTTCTTTAGAAACCCTTAATATTGAAAGAGATATGGTAAAATACAAACTATAATTCTTTGATTTTTGCTTTCCCTTTGATAACAAGGATTTTGTTTCTAGAATAATTTGCAATTAGGACTCGACTTTTACCATTTTCTTGAGCTAGAATATTTTTGGGCTGATTGTGATAATGAATTCAAAGTAAGAAAAAGGGATTGGATGATATTGTTAATGAAAAAAGTCAAAATGTATGACTTGAGTTGGAATATATCAAAAATAATGAATGATGAATCATATTTAGTTGATAAAATTTACTATGTTCACATTCAAATGATGTCCGTTTTTCCCATTAACTAGAATAACAGAGAAATTGTGAATATGGTGGGTAGAAAAACAATTGTGCTAAAGAGGACAAAGGAGTGGATTATCAAGAGAACAATGAAGCCATCAATTCTTAAAGAAACATGAGCAACAAAGGTCACAAAGCAAGGAAAAACAAGTCTCTTCCCCTGAAAATACATTCATAGCATCAACATCATAATCAATTGTAGAGGGAGATGGAGAAGAACCTCCTAAGGAGAAACAAAAAAAGACCTATGGGGAAGCTCTGAGGGAGAAAGGGAAAGAGAGGAAAACCTTAGAAGTGACGGAAGAGGTAATTGTAGAAGTATCATCATCCTCTTTAGAAGGGAGAACTCCACCCTCCCCTCTGCACTCTATCCATAACCCATCTCCTCCAGTATCACCTAATGTGTCGGCTCAAGACACTTCTCTTGTAAATTGGTCTGTGCAATTTACCCCCATTGTTCCTCTTGCTACTTTGACATCTTGACTACAACACAATTTATCCAAGAAGAGAATTGTAGAATTGAGTCTTTCAGAGGATTTTGTTATTTCAAATCTATTGTAGTGGACTCCACAACCAAAAATTCAAAAACTACATCAAGATTGATGATTGATGCTACATCTGGAGGTTAGTATCTGTAAATTTTTCATCCCTATGCACAAAAGGATGCCAACCAAGAAAGATAAAGAGATTCCAACATCACCAAAGTTCACTTGGGACCATCTTCTTGAGATGGTGATCACAAATTTTAGGTATTGACTACCAAGCTTGTAGAGTAGACTAAAAAGGATAAAAAAATCCACTGTGGAGCTCAAAAAGTAGGTGAAACTTCTAACTACCTATTTAAAATCAATTGTGGATACTTTGTATCGGCTTGTAGGGTAGATTGATTCATATTTTGATCCAAGTTCTATTAGTGGGAAGATCGTAATTGAGAAAGTAGAAAAGCATAAATGTTATGGACAAGTTTTGAAGATTGAGCCACAAAAATTTCAAATAAAGATGTTAGATTTGTTGAAGCCAACAAAATGTTGAATAGCTTGGAAGATAGAAGGAAAGATATTGATGATGATATTCTAGCTTCTAAATCACAAGAAACTAATGGGATCAATGATAATAAGAACCTGAAGGAAATGATAGACTTGGGATCGAAAAATTAGTTGTCAAGCAAATTATAACCAACTCAAGTGGTAATAGGTACATCATTTGGAAGAAAAGCATTGAGTGGAAAATAATTGCTCTTAGGAAAATATTCAAGAATAGAATAAGTTGTTAAAGGAGTCAAACATCTAAGGTAACCTCTTATCTATCAACCTAAGTGACCAATCAACCCTCTAGATTACAAAAACCCAAGCCAACATAGATAAATTAAAGTTAAAGATTAAGGAATTGCTTAATCACAAACTTTTTGTAGTGAAAACTTGGAGAAGTTATGTGCAATCAATGTGGCATTTAACGAAGGTATATGTTACCTTACAACTCACCAGACCAAGCCAGAATAAATCAGAGATGAAAAGGCCTTGTGGAGGCTATGAAATAACAAAGTGATCATTCTGAAGCATAAAGAGCTAGGACCTATCATAAAGGTGTTTCGAGCATATAAAGAAAAGAACATTACACAAATGCTCTAATTGTTGCAGAAGACTTAGGATACTGATGACATTGATGATGTTCCATCTCAACCAAATGTTTAACTTTTCTTGAAATTTTTGAACGTTTGAAGCCCCAAAATCCTATAGGGCCTTTTCATAGTCTCATGAACATTTATTTTCAAAACAATTCAATTAAATTTACAATGATATTATATACATATATAATTAAATACACATTTACAGTTGTGATTGTCATTCTAAAGTTAGTAGTTTGGTTTATTGCTAAAAGCTATTTGAGGATGAATTCTTGTTAATCAAACATGTGTACTTAATTTTTTGTAGTAAATACATGTGAGTTGTTATCTCTTCTTTCTTTAAAGTAATTTAGTTTTGAGTTTATCTTTCCAATTTTTTGGTTAAAATTACACCCTTGATTTTTTTTAATTTTATCATAAGAGAGAGTTGTACCTCTAATTTTTAGAGGAAAGTTATGTGAGGAAAAGGAAAACTTGTCCAACTGTTGGTACATTTGTTGCTTGAAAATGGGCATTACAAAGTTAAAACATCCAATAAAACTAGTGAAAAAATCCATTAGCATATTTTTGGTGACTCTAAATTGGGAAGAATGATATCCAAAGAATTAATTGAATCTTAAAATGTGTGTCACCTCTTTCATAAAAAAATATCGGTTTACAATGTGAAGAAGCACTTGTAATACAACTTAGGAGAAATTGGTGGGGTGGTGCACTCCCAAAAGATATCATTTTATAATTTTGCATGGTCATGTGGAGAAATAGAAGATCTCATAAGCAATACCATGAAATAGAAGCAACAATTGTAGAAGAAGAAGAACATGGGAGAGAAATTGTTGAAAGAGTAGATAGACAAGCTCAAGGAAGAGATAACATAGTTGAGCTTGTAATCTAGGGTAGAGGGGAAAGATTTGTTTTAGCTGAATGTGAAAGGAGAAGGTTTCCTTGAGAAAAGTGATTCATGCAAATTTTTTATTTTAATCATGACATCACAATGTAGATTTGGACCTATTTTGTAACTGAACATTAACTAGTTAGTTGTTGAACAAGAAGAAATTATATCTAATTTGAGAAATTTAGCTTGGAGATACAAAATGAAAAATGAGAAATATCGTTGAGTTAATGAAGAGTTATATTTTGAAGAAGACTTGGAATTGCAATTAGACGATAAATTATGCGATTTGGAAATGAGCATAAGAAGATTGTTGTAGTCGACCACATACCCATAAGAAGTTTGCAACTCATTCAACCCCAAGTAGTGCTATGTAACATTCAAATAGCAAGAAATAATCAATCGACTCAAAATAACTAATTCTCACCACTTGATTAAAAAAGATACACTCAGGGCAAACACAACGGGGGTGTGGTAGATCTTGTTTTTGAAGAATTTAGGAAAGGCTATCTTTTCAGTTTCTCCTCTTGCCAAAAGAACTTTTCAGTCTAAGAGTAGGAATTATTCACCACCTAAAGCTATTGTTCAATCACCTTTTTGTCAAGCCCTTGTATCCTACCTTTTGTGGTTGGCATCACTCAAAACATTTCCCAAAGACCACTGGTGCCTTGGGGAGTGGCTATAGGCCTTATGTCCCTTGGAAATCAGTCACATGATCTAAGGGTTCTAAGAAAAATTTCCCCAAGTTCAAAGGTGATGGTAGGGTTTCAATTGATGAACATTTTAATGCATTCTTTGTTGCATGTAGAGTTTTGGGTGTACATCATGAAGATATAGCAGTTAGGTTGTTTGTTGAGTCATTAAAAATGGTTTTATCATTTTCTTGGTGCTTCTATCAATTCATGGAATTATATGAAGACTAAATTCAAAGAATGTTTCAAAAGTGTAGAAGACGAACATACCTTGCTAGCATAGTTGACCCAATAAAAAAATGAAATTCATGAGCCTATGAGGGAATTTGTTAAAAAATTTAACATAATTATGATTAAAATAACAAAGAGACCCACTTTGGAGAACCAAAAGTGTTTCTTTGTAAACACTCAACCACCTAATATTGGTTTCCTTTGAAAAAGGAAAGAGTAGTTGATTTGGCTACAACAAAAACAATTTCTATTGAGTTAGAAGATGCCTATTAATGCTAGAAAGTCGAAAAGAGAATTATGGATAGGGAAGGCTCAACCTTCCACATCATCCAAACCCATTATTTAGAGACTGACAAATGATGTTATTTCCTTGAAAAGATAAATTCCAAAGGCACCTCAAGCACAACAACCTTATCAAGATATTCCTACGAAGGGTTATGCTCTGTTAGGAAATAATAACAAATCGGTTGCGTTACTCCCTTCAACTCAAAGGCTCGCAATTAAAGGGCCCTCAAGTGGGGGAAAAATTAATGTGTAATTTTCATCTTACTATTGTAGTCAACAAGATAGAAATAAATAATTATGTTAATATATAATTAATTCCCCTATCGTTGGGTGGTTGTACTTGGTAGTTGTCGATGTTTGGTGTCCTCAACCAATGTGAACTGACTATATATTGTACATTTTATTTTTTGGTTGGGGACCACACACATTATGTATGGTGTACTTATTGGCTATCCGATGAATGATAATACAATACATATATTATGTGCATTGTCTTTGTAATTAATATGTTCTATTATTGTTGTTCTACATTATGTTCTATGTATTAATTGGTCAAGTAGCATTAAGGAGTAAACATTTGGCATCGTTTTCAATATGAACCTTGGTGATACACAACAAATAGACAAGAATCATGGCATTGAAATGGGTCAGCCAGTGGGAGAACCTATACAAGCAAACAAAGAAAGAGAAGATTCATTGATAGAAGACTTGATAAAAATATGGGACATCTCGTTAAAGGAGCACATATAGAGGGAAGCTCTCAAGAGAGAGGTCACTTAAGTAGCCATCTGGGACAATCTAACTATAAACCCAAAGGTTGATTTCCTTCTCGATAGCTTTTTGAGATTGACTACACATCACTACATCATACTCCAAGATCTTCGAGATGAAAAAGACATGGAATAAAGAAGACAATAGATACTGTAATGATACAAAGAGTGAAAATAATGGAAGGAAGAATAGCTTGACTCTAATTGATGAAATACATCAAGGAACTAATGCCCTTAACCTTAAATAAAACTAGGAAATTAATAAAAATCAATCAAGAATCAATCAACCAAAAAATAAGATCACTGAGAATAAAATTGCAAAGATAAAGACAAAAATGATTGAGGGGTGAAGTTGAAGAAGACAAAGGGTTTTTGAGGGAAATCCCAAGCCCACCTAGGAGCAGAAGTCGAAGTGTCAGCAAAATTCATAGTGGGGAGAGACAGAGAACTATTAGGACAAGAGAACGTATGAAGTGAGAGTGGGAAGATATAGCCCAACATCTACCACTTCCCAATGAAACATGCACCTATCTCACCAACCAAAACATAGAACTATTTGTAACATCAGTGTTAGACAAAGAGGAAATTAAAAAAGAGAACACTGCCAAAGAACCATATAGACCATCATCGTTAGATGAAGAAGCATCGTCGAGTGACAAAGAAGGTTCACCGTTGGGTGAAGGGGAAGGAGGAAGGAACCTCCAACCTGTTCGACCAAGAACATTATGTACCAATAAAATTGGTCGAAGGAGAAGGCCAGAGAGAACCTACCAATGATCAAACAGAGACGATACACTAGATTGAGAATTGGACATTGATGAGAGAAGTGAACATTGGAAGATTGGAGTTGAAAACAGTATGAAAAAGGGAGCATTAAAGGACCTCAAAGGCAGCCTGAGGGTGGTGAATGTCGAAGAGGGATGAGTAGAGGATTGCAGCATGTCTAAGAGTGCAATGAATGCACCAAAACATATGAATCAAAACTCTCTAAATAGGTTATTGTTACAAAAGGTGCAACAGAGAGGTAAGATGGTGACTCCCCCAACAAGTCCAAATGTGGAGTGGAAAAGACTCCCCAAGTTTACTAGAAATAGGTCAAAGGAACCTATAAGACATTGTAAAACCTGTGAAACAATTTGGGTAGTGAATGGTCAGGACGACATGGCACATTGACTAAGAGCTTTTCCAAAAACTCTCAAAAGGTATAGCCATTGATTGGTACACCAAATTAGAAGCAATTCAAAAGAACACATGAGAAGCATTTAGGAGAGAATTCCAAGAAGAATTTAAACTCCTCATAGACAATAACATTGAGATAGAGAGTAGAGAGAAAGAAAGGTGAGATAGAGAGAGAAAGAGAATGGTGAGATAGAGAGAAGTAGAGAGGGAAGGAGAGAATGGGAGATAAATATGGGGAGGTAGAGAGAAAGAGAGGTGAGATAGAGAAAGCAAATGGTGAGATAAAGAGAAGTAAAGAGGGAAAGAGAGAGTGAAGATAGGGGGAGAAGTAGAGAGGGAAGGAGAGAGTGAGAGAAATATGGTGAGATAGAGAGAAGTAGAGAGGGAAGGAGAGATTGGAGATGGGGGGAGAGGGAGAGAGAGAGGAGGGGGTAGGAGGGAGGGAGGGAGATAGAGAGTGGAGAGGGAAGGAGGGAGACAAAGAGAAATATGGACAGGTAGAGAGGTAGTTCTTGAGATCAAGGGAGAGAGAGTCAGATAAAGGGTTGGAGATAGTGAGAGAGAGAGGTCTTGAGTATAAGAGATAAACAATGAGAAAGATAGAGAGAGATAAAGATGATACAACTTGCTGATAACTAAAATTTGACCTCCTGATTACTAAAATTTGACTGTCTGAAAAATTATAAGATCTTCCAAAAACTAGAATTTGCATTATATCTCCAAGAGATTTGAAACCACTCTCAAACATCCTAAAACTATATACATGAAATATAACAATTGAAGTATAAGAAAATGAATGTAAACTTATACTTAAATGTTTATTTCATGTATATAGCTTCTCTAGAAAAGAAAGACAAAGACAAAGAAAAAGAAAAAAGAAACACTTCAACGAAATGCATTCTAAAAACTCAATGTTCACATTTGGCAAGCGCCAAATGTGGCACTCACCAAATGATGCATTTCATTTGGCGCGCTCGCGCTCGCCAATTGATGCATTTCATTTGGCGCGCTCGCCAATTGATGCATTTCATTTGGCGCGCTCGCCAATTGATGCATTTCATTTGGCGCGCTCGCCAATGGATGCATTTCATTTGGCGCGCTCGCCAATGGATGCATTTCATTTGGCGCTCGCCAATGGATGCATTTCATTTGGCACTCACCAAATTGATTGCATTTTGAAATACTAAGCCTTGGGCTCGGTCATCTGAGCCATTTGACACTCACCAAATGGTCATTTCGGTAAATAAACAAAAGTGGCATCTTTTTTTGTGTCACAGATTGGTGCACATACCCTAGTGTTCTTAGTTGCATCTACTAATAGATTAGTGCAATCTAGAGATTATGAGAGAGGTGTATCATAAGAAGAGTGATAACACCTTCATCAATAAGATCTTAAATCTTAGAATTTAGAAAATAAAAATAATTGGTAGAGATGCTAAATATCCTATGGTATACACATGAAATATGGAATGAGGGACCACACTTAGGAGGATGTTTGAATTATATGAGTGGAATGGTTATAATATTGGATTCAAGGAGAATAGGTAAGACCTACTCAAGAGGGTAAAAAAGAGGAGTATATGATCTAGGTTTAAGTTTAGACATGGATAGGAAGAAGGTTGGGTAGGTAGGGAAATGTTACAAGGGGGATCCATGGGTGGAGGAGTAGGAGAGGGTTCATAACATTTCAAGTTTGGATGCTCCAAAAGGAGTTAATCAATTTCAAGTATATGAAGAACTAATCTAGAAAGAGAACAAAACTACTAAAAAAGTATAATACATTGGAGATGTGACAACAATATGTCAAAATAAAAGAGGTAGAATGATACCATAAAGGAGATGGAAACCCCATAAAGCAAGAAAGGATAAGAAATGGGAAGTGAATACTTTAACACTCTAATGAAACCTTATTTTCACTAAGCCAACTATGTAAGGGAGATGTTAGAATCCATGCTATATTGAAAGTGATTGATGAAGAATGAGAATCATCAAAAAATGAGTATAAGGAGCTAATATATAAGGTGTATAACCTATCTAAGGCTATCTCTCTCAATGTGCTAGGAAATGGATCTCCATGGCCATTATATTTGTTAAAAAGGAGAGGTCCCATACCAACAAGAGAGGGGTATGCAAGAATCTCAGAAGACAAAGGAGAAAATATCCATGTGTAGATGTACAAGAAGAAATATAAGGTAGCTCATGAGAAATATATGGCAATTCCTTTAGAAATGAAAATAATATGGAAGCGATAGTAGGAAAATAAGGTGGAGAAATATAATGACATGGGTCTAGGTATAGAATAAATGAATTTAATTTAAGAAATAAAATATACATAAAGGATCATGTGAATGATGCTTAATATCTATTGAAGGAGGAATTGTACCTAATGTGATGTTAAGTGATGAAGGATGTACTAGCATACTTAACATTTTCTCTATGAGGGATTTCATCCTCCAAAGAAAGAGGAGGATATGAACAAAAAAGGAGTTATTTTTTCCAAGAAAAGGGACCAATAGAATATGAGCCTCATCATCACTAAAGAAGATTTATTAAGAGAACTAAAATAATTGGTATCAATAAATATTTTAGGGTTGTGTGGTGAGGATACTTCATTAAATGTAAGGGTGGGATCCTCATAGGTGATGAGAGAAGATATAGATGTGTCCACATATTTTTGTATTCTTGAGGATTTTCAACATGCAACCAAAGGATGGAGAGAAATGGGAAGAGATACAATACCATCATGGACTACGAGATAGGTACTAGAAGTAGAATATGAAGTGTCAATGCTATCTATCTTATATATTATACCATCATTATATGACATGGAGATAAATGTATTGATGTCTTCCAATATACAAGGGAAGACATGCATATGATCCATAAAGGTAGAAAGATAAGAGAAGAAATCAAGGAGCTCATGTATAGAAATTTTATATGCATCTATATTATAGAACATTATTACATCCTCTAGGACATATAAACAATTTAATTAATGAAATGAGAGAATAATGCATACTCCTCAATGTATGCATGTAAATATTCCCAAGATGATAAAATAGAAGAGTCCATGAGAAAATATGAAGGAATAGAGAATTAAAAATATTAAGGAATAGAGAATTAATTATGGAAGAAGTAGACAATTTGACAAATGGCCACAATATTTCTCCTTTAGGATTATGGAACAAGGTTCAAGAGATCATTCCAAATTTTTTTGACATTAAAGTTTTTGTTTAATTTTAGAATAAATTTGAACGTAAAATAATATGTTTTAAGTGTTAAAGCATTAGATTCACACAAAAATATAATGGATAATAAATAAGTGATATTTTTAAACCTATATTACATTAAATGTGAATTAGGTTTTAAAATGATAATTTAAATGTAAAATTGAGAAACTAAATTGTAAATTGTAAATAGTAGAAAGAAAGGAAATTAGCACTAGAAGATGGAGATCACTAATTGGGATTTTATCATGATGTTAAAATATTAACATGATTTGTTTTAGTCCTTATTACACACTATCATCTCAATCTCATGTTGTTGGGTAGAAAAGTTAAAAAATTTAAAGTTTTCAGTAGAATTCAAACTCACCTACACAACATAAAGAAAGGACAACAAAATAAAAAACCAAGACAAAATAGATGATATAGAAATGAAATAAAAATAGCTAAAAGAGGTGAAAGATAAAAATTAAAAGAGAAAGGAAGAGATAATAAAAAATTCATATGATTGTAGTTATCCAAATACCTATAGCTAGAATAAGACTGAAGGTCAGAACTACTTGGGAGCTTGCCAAGAATGGTCAATCCGCTAGTTTGGTCTTTCAATCTCTATATAAAAAATGCAAATTATAATAGTGTGTGCTCTTATCCTAAATGCATCTACGACTAAGAACAAAAACTGAAAACAATTCTTTGAATATCAAATCTTAGGTCTATAGGGATTGCTAAACTAGTGTGTGTATGAGATTGGATAAAGGGTGGTGGTAGTCACCAAGAAAATTTCAAAAGAGATTGATAGAAATAATATGAAAATAAATATATTATACCACTTATCAAAATAAGAATGGGCACTTGATTAAAAATATTACAAAACATATGTTGAAGATAACACACAAAGTATAGAAATACTAGTGGGATGCAATAATTATTTTCTTTGAGCAAGCCTCAATAATGGAGTGTGTAACAAAGAGAGGAGAGAAAGAGAGAAATTAGTAGATTTTTTTTAAATGGATTGGAAGAAAAATGAAATAGAGGTTTTCAAAAGGGCTCCTCAGAAGCTTAAGGGTTAAATTTTGATGTAGGATGTATTTTTCAAATAGATGGGCATTATAGAAAGGAACATCTGACAATTGGGTGGGAAGTTTAACATTAGACTGTTAGAAATATTTTGGATGCTAGCATGTCATGTGGATTTCCACAAATTGGGCTTTCATCTTGCATAAATCCTTAAAAATTTAACATGTGATCTTAGGTCGATGAGAAGAATTGAAGTATGATAAAAAAAAAATAGCAGTGTGGTGAGGAAAATTCCAAGGATAAGGCTAAAATGATCCCTAAAAAATGCTAGATGAATGGTCACTAAAAAAATCCTAACATATAACATTAAATTACAAGGGTATGAAATTTTTGACATTACAATAGTATCATACTACCTCATATGATATTATCTTAGACTGTTAAGGATTTGTGATACTATACAAGATGAGTTCCACATCCTTCAAAGACACATAAGATGATTTTGAAATACCACATAGTACACTAAACACCCTATGATATTTCTTACGAGCATTAGACATTGAATAAATACATGTAAGAGGTTTTGTGGCATCACACAACCTCTACATATGTCATTTGGATCATTTCTAGACCCATATATGGATCATATAGCCCATAAATTGAATGAAACACACCTTAACATTCTTAAATAAGCTATAATAAGGATACATATCATAAAGGAAAATGAAAATTTGAGGGAAGAAGTTAGTAATAGTTTTTATGAAAGGATATAAGGAAATGACATCATGAAAACACATTAGGAGGTTATATATGAAAGATAAAAAAAGATAAGAATATAAATAAATGGATGAGCAAGAGGAAGATATATGAGAGATATACGTTAGAACAACAAGGGAAGATATATATGAGTAAGAGATATGGAAAGAAGATATAGTGAGAACATCTATGCACATATTTATGTATATATATAGATATGCATGTATACATACATATATACATACATATATGTATGAATGGTGTAAAGTGCATGTTTAATTTTTTATATTATTTTATTATATTATTGCATATGTTTTTATTATCTTTCTTATTTTTCATATTTTGGTAAAACACAACGCTAACATAAAAATATGTGTGTGAGAGATATATAAGAATAATGTATAGGTGCACCTTTGCTTTTCACATTTTATTTTATAATCTTACTACACATATTTTAATTCTCTTCCTTATGCATCACACTTTGATAAAACACAACACTTACATAAAAATAGTACAAATAATTGGTATGTATTTTCTTATAAATAGTTATATATTATGGGTTCATAAAATTATAGGAACTTATTTATTTTCATCCAACTAGTAAAAAGAACTAGTAAATTTCCTAAATAAATATGTTTTGGCTAGGCTTGTAGAGACACTAACAAGGTGATTTATAGATAAGAGTGGATATAAATAACATGTTGAAAATATGATTTCTTCTTTCCAAGGATAGGAATTTGGTACCCAAAAAATGATTTATCTTTGAAAACATATTCAAAAGTATCAACATGGGAAAAATATTAAAAAAGTAGAAGAGACTAACATTGTAAGATGTAACTTTGAAGTGAAAATGGTTCCATGAGCGAATCTTTCAAAGATAGAATATCTAAGGAATTTAAAAATATAATTTAATGGGAAGATGGAAATTAGAACCAACACCAAGCCAATTAAGATCTTGATGATAAAGGACCATTTGATCATGTCATAAGCTTTTCTATAGCCAAATTTAAGATGTACATTCTTGACCAATATGCCAATCACATTCAATTTATTCCCATACCAAGAATAGACTATTTAAGATAAATCAACCACATAAGGGACCTATTTGTTCCCGTCTAATTATTTATTTCATAATAGGATTTATATATTCAAGGCGGATACTTTAGCAATTTTTCTTGTACTAGACATATGCTAAATAAGTGAAAATACTCCACCATAAATGGTTTCCAATTGGAAATCATTTGGTAAATTAGTTTAATAAGGATTTTGGTAAAGATGAACTCTAAAGAACCTTTTCCTCAACTTCTAGATAAACATGATAGAAGTCTTGGTAAGGGTCAATCACATACATTTTAATAATTTATTTGGAAGGTCATTAGGTCTAGGATTTTATCATTAAGTACATGAATAATTAGGATTTTCCAAGATATTAAAGAGACAACATCCTTTGGAAATAACATGATATTTAGAGAGCAACAAAGAAGCAACACAAAGGTTTTCTTTAGTATAAAACAAAAAATTAAGGAGAATAGCTTTGGTCTCTCTAAATTAATGCCTACTTATAAAGAACTTAGAATTAAATAAAAGTAGGGAGTTAATAAATATTTAACAAGAATAAATTGGCCCAACATTCTGGGTAGGAGAATGATTATCTGGACCCCTCCCATAGAGGGATGGGTCAAGCTTAGTTTTGATGGATGTTCGAAGGGTAATCTGGGTGTTGCAGTAGCTAGAGGTTTAATAAGGGACTATAGAGGTTTTCTTATTGAAGGATATGCCAAAGGCTTGGGAATGGGTACTAGTAATGAGGTAGAAGCAACAATTGTTTGGTGGGGTCTAAAGAGGGTTGAGGAAAAAGGTTTCAAAAAGTCACTATTGAAGGAGACTCTAAAATGATTATTGATATTCTCAAGGGTATTGTTGAGCCTCATGGAAAATTAAGAATTTGATTGATGATTCAGAAAGGATGTTGGAAAGCCTTGACTAGTTTAAGTTAAAACACATTTTTAAGGAAGGGAATAAAGCAATGGATGTTGCTTCTAATGTTGGGCTAGCTTATTCTCAATGGCAGATTTGGAATTACGAGGATATACCTCTTTGAATCAAAGTGTGTGTCTCAGATGATTGCCTCTGAATTGATAATTTGAATATTAATCATTAAGGATTAATGAGAGTATTACATAATTCAGTCCCTACTTATATGGTTAATTTTGAAGGTTGGGCTATGGTTTTAGCTTTTGGTGCTCTTTTGGGAATTTTAAATTTGAAAGTTAAGATGATGACATGGAAAACATTTGGAATTCTCTAGCCTAAGTATGAGAATATGTTACATCACATGTTGTTTATTTTAATTATGTGTTTTGTCCTTGTGGACACGAAAAAAGTAACCCTTCTACTTTTTCTCATGTTCAGGCCCTCCTTGTGGACTTTGGCTTGATTTTGCCTAGATTTAATGTGGTAATGTGGTCAACACATTCACATTAGGTCTTGGACCCTTGTGAATCATTAAGACTTCTAAGATGTCTTGTAAAAAGTGTTGTGAAGTGTTGTAACCCACTTTCACACTTTTCTAGGACCCTTTCATTATAATTCACTTAAATAACCTATTTTTATCACTTACCAAGTATTATTTCAAAGTGTTGTAAAGAGTTGTAACAAACTCTCATGCTTTTCTAGACTTGTCATCACTAATTCAACCCTTTCTTATGTTTAAATTACCCCTTAATGCACTTTCTGGCCATACTTAAGTGTATTTTTTTAGGATATTCCCATTAAACAACATTTAATGCACTTTAATTCCTAACACCCAGTGAAATTTCCTTGGTGGGACTAAGTTGCCACCTTGGGTGACTTAGTCCCACTGGGCACAAAAATCAAAATACTTTCAATTATCTGGCTGTATTTTATTGTCTTACCCTTGAGGTCAACTTGTGATGTGTTGTTTTCAGGAAATAATAGAAAATTAGGTATAAATAAAGGGGGTTTTCTCTCATTTTAACCCCCATTCATTCAAGCATTCATTTACTTAATCATCCAAGCAATCAAGCACTCTAAGCATAATCAAGTCATCCATTGGAGCACTTCATTGCATATCTTCAAAATTTCACATCAAGGGTTTGGTAAGTTTATGACATTGCATGTTGTTTATTTATCATTCTCTTCATATTTCATTTCATAGGGTTTGATTACCAAATTGGGGTTTGACCAAGGTAAACTCCTATATTCTAACCCTTAACCCTTTTTCCCCTTTTTGCATGTGTTTGTAGGTCTTGTATGTAGATTTGTCAAAGAGAAAGGTATTAAAAAGGTGTTACAAATTCATCAAAGTCATCAAATTCAACAAAGCCCTAATTGAAGCTTGGAGACCAATTTCAGTTTGTTTTTTGCAGATTCAGATTTAGACACCTGTCAAGAAGAGAAGTGCAGACCTAGAGCTACAAAATTTTGCCCTGAATTTCTCAAAATTCCCAGGTGGACTAAGTCACCATCTATGGTGAATTATTCCCACTGCAAGGCATACAAATTGATTTTCACATTTTTGGATACCCATTTGGCAGATTCCTATTTCGACAAATTTTCTCTGAAACTGGACTAAGTCACCCAGCTTGGCACAAGTGTCCCAATCAGCTTTTCCAATCAATTTTGTAGGATTTCAGAGCCTCTTTGCATCAGACTTCATATTCCAAGTGCACCTCTCTATTTCTGTTTAATTCCATTATCATTTACTTGCATTCTTAGGTGTTTTTGCATACAACACTGTGTTTTCCAGCACTTTGCATATCTTAGGTTTAGCATTAATAATCATCTTTTATTTTCAAATTTCTGCATTTAGGCATAATAATTAGACATATTAGATCCATCATTACATTAATATTGAGTGTTTACATTGTATTTTGGCTCATTCTTTCCCCTTTTAGGTGAAAAACCCTAGAAGGGCTACAAAGATTATGGGTGCTAAAATATTTGTTTACATTTTGGTGAACCCGAATTTTGAACATTTTTCTTCTGATTTCACTTGCATTTTCATCCCAGGTTTAACTTGCATCAACATTTCATTAGGTTTTGCATTATTTAAATTGCATCCTAGGGTTTTAAAAAATTGCATTAGTGAAAAGCTCATATAGCTTGCCTTTTTGCACTTTCTTTCATTGAAAAATAACAAAATTCTACATTTTCATACTATAACTGCATTTGTGCATCTGAAAAACATCAAATTGAATTTAAAATTTCTAAAAAAACTCAAAAAAATCATCATTGGGACTAATTCGCCACACTGGGCGACTTAGTCCTTTTGCACATTTTGCATTGTAATTTCTAGCATTTTCTAGGAAATTTTTGCATTTATGTCTTCTATTATTTCATCTTTGTTATAGTTTCTATAATTTATGTTATTAGCATTTTATTTCTCCTAGTTTGCATTCTACCGTACTTTTAGTAGCCCTTGTATGAGGTGTTTGGTGCCCTATTGCTAATACTTTGGTGAGAAGAAGTTCACGACTCATGGCATCCCGTGATAACACACTCGTTGTGGACCTTGGGTTGTCTCGAGCTACTACTCTTGGTATTGACAACAATGCATTAGGCACAAACCCTACCTTTAGTAATACTTTTCCTTCCAATAACATGCAAGTTGACACACAAAACAATCACATTCCGCAAGAAAAAATCATTAACATTCATGAGGACTTAGCACATCTACAACAAAAAATGTGTCTTGAAAACATTTCAACCACTACAATTCCTGCTATAGACAACATCCATCTTTTGCTTGAATGTAACGAAGGCTTAGATGTTATGAAACAAATTGTTGAGATTTACCATAAACATATTCCTTCCACCTCTAGCACATCTCAACCAATAAACACTATGGTTAGTCAAGGAGGACCTACCACTCCTCCTCCTTCCACCATAACATCCATACCTACCTACACCACTCCCCAAGTTGTAACGGTCATGCAACCCATTAGTAATGTGATACCTTCCTCAACTATTCTTGCTAGCATTCATAATTCTTATGTGGCATAGCATTTTCTCTCCTCTTCCACCATACCATCTATTAGCATTCCATTCATTGGCCCTACCACTACATACATTCCATCACCACTTTCCCTCCCATCCCATACCACTCACACCGACCCTCCCATCATACAACTTTTCCAAACCATCTCCTCCATACAAAAGAAAATATCTACCATCAACCAAAACTAGAATGGACCACCTACCTATTATGTTCGTAGTAGCCCACTATCTCTAGAGATATTAAGAACACTGATGCCACAAGGAATTAAAATGCCTAGATTTGAGAAGTATGGCGGGAAGGGCAATTCTACTAATCATGTTAATGCTTACACAACCTTATGCAGTGACTTTGTCCTTGATGATAAACTGTTATCCAAATTGTTTCCTCGGACTTTAAAAGACATTTCCTTAGAGTTGTTTTCATCCTTACCAAATAAATCAACCCATTCATTCAATGACCTAGTTGATGCGTTCATAAGCCATTTTCAAGTCCACATGACTCCCAAAAAGACATTGGCTGATTTGATGAGATGCAAACAAAATGTAGAAGAAAAGGTAACCAATTTCATCTCTTGCTATCACTCACTTTATGCCCAACTCAATGTCAAGATTCATGATCCGCATCTCCAAAAGATGTTTATTGAAAATTTACAAAGTCACATCCAAGATAAATTTACCATGATGAAATTTCCCTCTTTCATGCATTTATGTATAGCCCTTTGTGATTATTACAATTCAATTAGTAGTCGTGATGCCAAGTCCACTACTAATTGAACTGAAAAATCTAAACCTAGTACTTCAAACAATTCACAACCGTTTCGAAAACCAAACAAAAGATTTTTACAATTCAACCCTGTTAGGAATGGCATGCAAAAAATATCAATTAAATGCAAATAAAGATTAAACAGAGAAATGAAAAACACATAAATAATAACAGTGAGACAATTTTTAACGTGGTTCACTCAAACTCGAGCTACATCCACCAACAAAGAGACCAATATTATTATCCAGTAAATCAAACCGATTACAACCTGCAATCCTTAAAACTCAATACTGCTGCAAATGCTACAATACAATGTCCACAGAAACCCTAGCCTTATCCTTTTATCAATACTTATGTCGGTTACAAAATAGGGTTTTTTTTATGTTGGCCAATAGAAAAAATAACTCCCAACGCCTTTATAAAATAAATAAAATTGTGAGAGGTTTCGGGGGCACTGCCCCTCAACCCCGCCTTGTATCGCGACAGGGAGTGCGCCAGGGGTGCTACCTCTGGACCCCACAAGGGGCGTTGCCCCTTGACCCTGTCTTGGGGCTGCTACCCCCAAACCCCCGTTAAATAATCTAGGGGGAAACTGCACCGATAAAAGGGGAAAAATTTAACCTCTAAGTCTAATTAGGCTTCATATACCAACAAACCCCCCCTCCTCAACAACCACCTCAACCCGTCAACAACCAAATAACAGCTATTAAATTTGCAATACCTTTTACTTATGGTGATCCAAAGAGACAGTTTACACCTTTACCAGACACTCTTCATAACACCATGACTCAACTATTGTAGCAACAGGTGATTACTTTACCTACTGTTAAACCATTGGATCCAACTAAACCTTTTCCTACAACCTTTCAACCCAATGCTTATTGCCATTATCATAGACAGAATGGACATGACATAGAACAGTGTAAGCGTCTTAAACACATAGAGCAAGACCTCATTGATTCTGGCCATCTATCTGTTTCAAATATTAATGTTACAGGCAATCCGTCTATTGCCCCACCCAATGAAAATTTGCAAATTTTTACCAATCCAATGCCTAAACATACTATGTCATTCATCAAAGCCAGTGAAATACAAAACAATGATGTGATGACTCTTCATAAAGCTATTGAACATCATGATCCTATTCCACATACCACTTCTATTAATCCTATGGATGATCTGGTAGGAGTGACATACATTATACCTCGTAAGGGCCAACCTAAGAAATCTCTTGATATTACTTTTCTTTTAAAGATATCCTTCTAAATCTTCTTGATGGTCCTCTTTACATAGTTTTCC
This sequence comes from Sequoia sempervirens, assembly GCA_007258455.2. NCBI lineage: Eukaryota > Viridiplantae > Streptophyta > Pinopsida > Cupressales > Cupressaceae > Sequoia > Sequoia sempervirens. Next base: position 28,249 of record VDFB02260907.1, on the reverse strand, counting down.
ATATTTATGAAAATCCCACTAATTAGATACTCATAGATCCCGCCTATGGCGAGAATGTGATTACTGAGGAATTTTTGGTATTACATGATCTTTATCAAGATAACTATGATAAACCAAGAGCATGGATCAAAACACACAATGGTTTAGTGTGCCCTACGATAGGATTGATCGTTCTTCCATTACATATAGGACCTAAGACAATGGATGTAACATTCTCCATCATCCCACAGTCGGATCAGTTTCGTTTGCGGCTAGGCCATCCATGGCTTCACTCGATGAAAGTTTTTCCTTCATTCATACACAAATGTTTAAAGTTTCCCCATCACAATGACATATTCACTGTTAACCATAGTGGCTTCAACCCTTTTTCTTCTAAAGGAAACTTCTCCTTAGAATCCTTTTGGCCCGAGCCCGTGGAACCTGTTGACGCCAAAATTTGACGAGGTAACAGTGCCTTATGGGAAACTCAGTTCAAGGGGGACCCTTTGCGCCGAACTGAGTGACCTCCGAGTTTTAAAGAAGTCGGCTTCTTCTATAATGGGTTTTTGGAAAGGGAAAAGGAAGCAGATATAATAAAGCAAATTTAAATCTAAGGCGATGCGCCAAAGCTTTCTGATAGGCATGATAAATCATAGACTTAAGGGCCTGAATTTTATTGCTATGTTCCAAAACATCAGAAACTTAAAGCTATAGCATAAACAATTCATTTAATTGACATAAAAGTATCGCATACATTCTTACTGCTAAGAAGAGTTATTAAGACATGGTTTAGGTAAACAAGTTTGTATTCAATGCATAGAAGTCCCTTCAAATGAAATGCTTAAGACCATAAGAAGCACAGTTTACAGTTTAAACAAAACATGAAAACAGAAAGGCCAAACAATAGGCAGTCTGAAAGTTTCTTGTGAATAAACATGCAAAAGAGGCCTGGTGTGTCTTGCTAAAAACCAGTATTCTTTCTAAAATCTTGGACCCCTCTCTCATTGACAGAGAGAGTATATATAGCCGGAGAGAAAAATTCCCACCACCTTGGAAGCTGTAACAGAAAAGATTCCCAATCTCCTGCAATGATGCCTGAATCAGAACATTCCCAAAGCCGTTATAACAGCAACCAGTTAGAACCTAGCATCCAGTTGATTAGTTGCAGGCGTGCCCTTTGTAATGATGGTAGCGGTTCGAACCAAGCTTCGAGGCGACAAGTGCCATCTACCGCCTCAGAGAACTATGATGACTAGTGCCTGATAACACAAACCCGCTTTGCCAGCCCATAGCCTGCTTCGATGATCAGTGAAAGGCACGCGGCAACACGTCGCGACCCGAATGAGAACTCCTCCTTTAGCTGCCGAAAGATTGCGAAGAAGCGACACGTGTTTGAAGGGTCAAATGCTATGCTGAGGTGGGGAGAAAGCTGTGTGAACTAGATCCAAAAGACGCTTGGCAGCATTTCGGAGCCCGTTGCATCTTACCTCCTTGCTGTATTGAAAAGGCTGCGAAATGCTGCCATGTGGCTGAAGGTAGGGCCTGCCATGAAATAAAGAAGGCCAGTAGAAATGTTTCGCAGCCGGCAGCTGCATATTTTATACTCGCAAGGAAAGCTTGCGATACGCCGCCACGCATCGAGATGTGGGCCCCTCTGACAAACTTAGGAGTGCTGGACCGTTGTGGAAGGCATAGCAACCCAAAGAGAAAATAAAGCAACAAAATAAAAATCCTCGTGGGCGAGACACGTGGACGCTCAGCGCAGCATTTCAGGACCCGAAAGGGAAGCCGCTAGCCCAAGTTGCGAAGTGAGAAATGCGCAAAGGGGAAGATCAAAATCTGCCGGGAAGCCGAACAACTTGGAGACGCACAGGCCGGCACACGAATATCAATAAAAGGAACCCGAAGGGAGCTGTTGAATCTTATTTTAACAGCTTTTGGCAACTATCAGGGGCATTTCGGATAAGGAACGGAGAACCCAAAAAACTCTCTAGTTCTGCAGACCAGAGCCTTCACCCATAGGGCAAATGAAATCATTAGAGTTTGGAAAGTGCAGCCTGCAAAGACGACCATTCACTTTCGGACGGCTTTGCCATGCTGCGCAAATTCTCTTGTGCTCCGCGGAGATCAATAGCTTCCTTGTGAGGCAGCACCTCTGGCAGGCCAGCGCCTGCTTGGATATGGAAAAGCAGCTGAGAGAGTGGATGAATGACTGCCTCGATATCTGCTGCCGTTGGGGGGCTGCCGAATTCTTTGAACGCCTCCGGATCGTTCTCTTTCTGTTGAATAACCTCTGTAATCTGTGCAGCCGTGGCAATAGTGCCATCCTCCAGGAACGGAGACAGCAATCCCAATTTTCCCAACTTAGAAAAACTTCCCCAAATACCGTCTAGCGCCTTATTTAGAAAAGCCGCCATTGCCTTAGTACGCTGAAAAGCGGAGTGGCAATGAATGAATTTATTTGCCGTTTGAGCAGCGGTGTCCCGATCTTTGATACCCGCCCCGACAAGGATCTCGTCTGAGACAGAGTATAGCTTATTTAGCAAGTCCCTTGCCTCAGGAACCTTTTCCAGGATGAAACGAGGGAACTGCTCCATTGCGTCGTGGGCTTCCTGATTGAGTCTTAATGCCTTGTCGATGAACCGGAGGATAGGCTGCAGATTTAGGCATAAGGTTTTGATTTTCTCCCAGTGAGAAATGTACAATTGCCTGATCAGTGGAATGATATCGGGCTGGGCAGGGGCAGGTAACACAGAGGTTTTAAGCGAAGAAATTTCTGCTTCCCTTGAAATCAGGGCCTCAGCCAATTCAACCTTCTTCTTTTTCTCGGCCGCCAACTGCTCTGCATAGCTGTTCATTTCTTTATTCCAAGTTTGTTCAGCTCAGAAGTGGTTAGCCGATTGCTCTTCTAACAAAGCTTTTGTCTCTCGGAGCTCACCTTCTAGCTTGGTCTTTGTTTCCCAGAGCTCCTCTTCCAGTTTAGTCTTCAGACCTTTGAATTCGGCCTCTTTCTCTTGCGCCTTTTGCTGATACTGTTCCTGTAGGCGCTCCACCTCCTCACCTTTCTCTGCCATCTTTTGACTGTACTCAAGGCGGAAACGCTCAAGCTCCCCTTCCATCGACCGTAGGCTCTGTTGCGATGCTTGGTTTTGGTATCGTAATTCTTTTAATAAGACTGGGTCGGCTGCTTGGGTCTTCGCAATTTCGCTCTGAAGCCTGTTTCTCTCATTTTCTGCTGTTAGCGCCCTTTTTGTCATTCGGGCGATATCTGCCTCCAAGGATTTTTCTTTTGCCTCTAGAAAGCTCACCCTGTCCTTGGCTGCCTTGAGCTGTTCATCCTTCTTCTTTAACTGGCGACCAGTCTTTAGGAAGTCGGAAGTGACCACCCGTTGTGTCTCCTCCATGATTTTGACTTTATCTTGTGGCCGGGCTACCTTCATGTCAAGTCCGACAGCATAAATCTCATAGTCCTCGGGTTGCATTTCTCCCTGGGGCTTGTTTATCCTCGGGTACATAGTTGCAAATTTCAACTCTTGGCGGGCCTCGTCATATGAAGCCTATACTCTCGGCTCGGCGGGGGCATTGTCATCCTTCGCTTTTCGTCACCTCATTCTATTTTCGCGCGCCTCTTTTCCACAATCTATCTATGCTATGAACTCAGCTGGTGATGAAACCAGCCCACCTACGAAAGGGACACCAGAAGGCAGGGCATAGGGATAGGTGACTTTCATAGGTGCACGCATTTGCTTTTTCTGGAGGGTAACCGTTTGCGGGGAAAAGTGTGGCACATTCCATAGCCTGGCCTGAGGATTCTCAGCAGGGCTAAACATTTGCAGCGGCTGAATTAGAGGTTCAGTTGTAAGGCCCATTGGCCAAGGGAACGGAGTTGCTGCCTGGGTATCAGCCTGTTGCGATGGGAAGGGATCTGTAAGCATATCAGAAAAAGAGTGGGGGCCAATAGGAGGAATATTTTTTGAAAGCGAGGTGAGGAAAGTCTGGGCGGCAACAGTAGGCGTTAGCATGCTCGGAGGAGTAATTATAAACAGTTGGGTTTGTGAATACTGGGCAAATCCAACGGAATAGGCTGGACCAGAAGCAGGGGGTGGAAGGCTCGGACTAATGGCAGGAGTCGCGGACAGAGCAGGGGCGGATGGGAAAGAATGAGATGTAAGAGAGGAAGGAACGAAATGTACCTGCTGACTAGTCGGCGGTGGCTCCGGGATCATTCGGGACTCGCCAGTAAACTCTGGCATTTGGATAGTATCAGGTGCTTCTCCTCCGACGGGTTCATGTGAAACCGACCTGATAACATTTTCAGTGCGTTGCCTTTTCGCGAGCGGACGCTCACTAGCTTCGACAGTCGAACCCTTTTGCTGAGGTGTTAGTCTGATTGGTTTAGCGGCCCATGTGCGTGTAAGTGAGCCCTTTGATATGTTAAAGCGCACATTAGTGCCCACATAGGCGGCATGCTCGGAGGCATCGCCTCTCTGCGTTGATACTGCCATTTCTTCCTCCTGCCCTTCAGATCCCTCTGCTTCGCTTCTGTTAGCACTAGAGATCGGGCTGGGATGGCCCTCATCCCACCACCTTTCAAATTCCTAATCCTCCTTCACTTGATTATAAGGAGCCTTCAACCGTGCTGTTTCTTGGCGGTACCTCTAGAAAGCTCTTATTTTTTCGTCGCCCCATTCCTCGTCCACTTTTAATTTTTTATACATGGTGCGCTCTATCAGAAAGTTGTCCCTGGCCACAGCCACTGGAAAGTAGAACTTGTGCCATGGGACCCTGGTATCCGGCGTAGGGACTTGTGCTAAGTCAACAAAATTTTCATCTTTATCAGTCCGGCAATTACGCCGCTTCTCCCAGTATGGTCGGGGAACATGTGTAACATTCATGTGTGGCTTGGGTAGATCATTGAAAGGGTTGTAATCCCACTTATCGTTTACTAGTACCAACCCTAGCTGTGCCAGTTTGTGCTCTAGCAACTCGTGCGATTGCTTTTTAACAAGCGTTATTGATTTGAAACTCTTCGGGCAAGTGAAGAATCCCTTCTTCTTGACACTATCGCGGCTACAAAACATGAAATCAACGATGCATACCTGCCGGAAAACCTCCAGCGCGAGCACTCTATCGGTGATGCAGGCCGGGAGCAGGAAAGGCTTACCAATAAAGCCCCACATTCGAAGGATTGTGAAATCCTTGCCCAGGAACCAGTCACAAGCGGGGTTGTAGCTTTGCAGAAATCCAGTTTGCTCAGTCTTAAGCCAGAAAATATCACCCTCTCCGATCAAATCATTCAGGACCGGGGCTATGAAATAGTCCGCGAAGGCATAATAATCATATGTTGCGGAAAGGTAGGGTGTCCATGTAGACACCAACTTTCTTTTGTTCTGCTCATCAAAAATTGATAGAGGGACAAATCGGGCGAAGAAATCCAGGTTCTGGTGCAGGAACATGTGGACCAGGTAGGAAAGAAATCAAAATTTCTTCTCCGCCTGATAATTCTCTATTTGCTGTATCATTTCTTTGACCATGAACTGAGCAAAATCATACCAGAAAAGTTCATGCTGTTTGCGAAACTGTATTGCAGGGCCTAGCTGAAAAGCCTCAATCTTTTCATCGGAGTCTCGGCCACAAACAAATGCCAGCATGGAGATGGGGTCCTGGAGGTCATCGCGGAATGAACCACGCGATAATGGGATACTCGGTGCCTTAGCAGAGGCAACACCCTTCTTATTAGTTTCTTCTAGCAAGAACTCGGAGCTGGTTTTCATCTTTTTCCATACTTTTTCCCCTTTGCTTGGGCGGAAATGCTCGATATTCTCCTTTCTCCTTTTGGGATCAGGGATACATAACATATGCCAGATGGCCTCTGGGCTGATCTGAACCCTTAAATTGCAACCTTCAATGCAGTGGGTATCTGGGTTGTAGCGTTGAACAGCCGCGTCGACCACCTCCGGGTAATAGTGCACCAGTGGGACCATGTATTGTGGAAGACCGCTAAGCCAGACTCTGTTTTCTGTGGCTTGGTCTGCCTTTGACGCTGATAACCTTGCACAAGCTGCCTCTCTGAGAGATTTAGGGTTCTTGGCAAGCTTTGGGTCGTAGATATTAGCCCACTTTTCCATAACCTTTTTCGGGTTATTCCACTCTTTCGGTCTCTCTAGCTCCTCTGTGTTTGCTCTTCTTGTCTTCGCGGGTATACCTGGAGTTGCATATGCTACATCGTCATACACGTATACCTCGTCCGAGGAACGAATAGCCAAAAACAGGTCCTGGCTGATCTCTTCTTGTATCGGCTGACTTGAAGATTCTGACATCTTTCTTTCGCTGCAGAACTTGTAAGCTTCCTGGCTTGTGAATACACTGCGATGGATATCCAGACAGAAAACACTTTGCACCCTCCTTAGCTTTTGTGAAAAGACTTGGAAATACCAAGCGTTTGCATGCAATAATAGCAACCTTCCAAAGGTGGTAGGAGAAAGCAGGCCTTTTGCATTTAATTCGGCATGTACCGTTAACCTGGCAACTTCGTGCAAGACGAACTGATTGCTACTCCGAGGCTGCCGGATTTCATCATTGCTTTCAAAAGCTCATGTGATACGCCCTGATCTCCTTAGAAAATGAGCCTGCAACTGGCTTTCTCACCTTGCGTTAGCATGTACCAACATTTAATATCCGGCCGGAATGATTACGCCAAGCAAACGATCACGACCTGAAAAGATACGAGGATCACCTTGGGTTTCGGGATGCTTTTGAGATATGATACCATTGCATACGGCCATACGTCCCTTCACCAACAAGTGCCACATTTTTAATGCTTACTTAATTAACTTCATTTAATTAAGCATTCCTAGAGCCGTGCTATCGTGCATGTATCAGCCCAAAATGTGAGCAAACGCAAACTCGGCCTTTGAGATTGCAGCCAGTATACATCACGTTTCTTACAGGCGGATTGGCATATGTCTTGTCAATTTTTCTATAAATAGCCCAGTGGAAAGCAAGCAAACATACTTAGCTTTTGGAGTGATAGGTCAGTAGCAGATTGCTTTGCAAGTCTTTTCATAGGTTAGGTGGTGAGCTGACTCGGTGTTATTTCAGCAGTCTTAGGGATAGTGTCAGGGGAAATGGATACCCCAATTCGTCTCACCTCATTCAAATCACAGACGGTGTTTGTAGGTGAGATCTCCACCAGAAGGCTCAAAAGAATGACTAAGAACAAGCACTCTCTTGCTCTAGTAGCCATGAAGTGGGTCCTAGGCAAGGACTGCATTGAATATGAAGATAAGTATAGGGTGAACACCGACGTGTGTTCGCACTTTGTAGCATCCATGTTGGACATCTGCATCCCCCGGCCTCTTATCTTGAAGCTGGTCAAGGAGATCTTCCCGAAGAAGTACCTGAACAGGCTCGGCGAGGTTGTTACACACGCCGCGTATGGGATAGGTCTGCCATCAGCCAGCGACCTACGTCGCTATATTGAAGAAGAAGCTGTTGTGGCTTGACTACCATTTCTTAGCGGATTCTTCCTGCAGACCCATGGCCAGCATCAGCAAAGGGTTACCCAAGCCCTACACTTCCTGTTCAGGAGCTACAACGTGATACCCTTCTACGACGTAGAATGGTATACCGACTTCAGGGACCTGGTGTATCCACCACCGACTACGGCCTTGGTGAATGATGCTGCCAGTGTTGCCGAGGAGCCTGTGGACGAGGAAGAGGCAAACGCTGCGGTGAATGCGTCGGTTGCTGCCAGCCATTCATGTGGATAGATAAACCCCTTGCCTTCCTGCCTGATGATATAACATACTTGCTTTAGATAAGCCTGATAAAAGGCTGTTGTATATATAGTATGCTCTAATACTTGTACATTTTGAAAAATCGGCATTCATGCCATTTTGTAACCCAAGAACATATATATATAAATATATACGTCTCTCTTTTTTAAAGAAAACTATGCTCCCTCTGCTTCTGTGTTTAATTTTTCTGGGTTTGCAAATCTTTCGTGCTTTTTCTCTGTTTATGAGTATATTTTGTACTTAAGAAATTCTGGTGTTTTACCCGCTAATGACGATGAGCAAATGCGCAGCAAGACAACTGACTAGCAAAAGAATAGGCCAAAAACAAGAAAGGAAATAAAAGTGTTATTTACACTGTACAGGGTAGAGCATTTTGCTTAATGGAATAACTTCAGATGAATCCCATTGACGGGGATTCCTAACGGCTCCTGTTCCATGTTTTCCAGCTCAAAAGCGTTGTGTTGCATGCACCGAATGATTTTGAAGGGTCCCTCCCATAGGCTATCAAACTTACCGTGCTGACCTAGCTTTGCGGCCCTGCTGTCATATTTCAGCACTAAGTCTCCACTTTTTAGGCCTTGGTCGGAAGCCTTTTTGTCAAACCACCGTTTGACCACCTGTTGACGGCCTGTCATTGCTTTTAGGGAATTTTCCCTTTTTTCCTGTACCTCTAATAGTTCGGCAAGCCGAACCTCCATGGCATCATTTTGTTCTATCTCAATAGATTTCAATAACTGTATCGCTGAGATCTCCATAGAGATAGGTAACAGCGCCTCTTTCCCATATACTAGCTCATAGGGCGAAGTCTTGAGGACTTGTTTAGGAGTTATGCGGTTAGCCCAGAGTTCTTTTCGGAGATTTTTATGCCATTCCCTCTGGTGTTCTAAGCCAACCTTTTTGAGGAGTCGGACTAAACTTTTGTTTGTCGACTCGGCTAGGCCATTTCCCTGTGGATAATAGTTTGATGATGTTTTAAGGAATATGCCATTTTTTAATGCAAAGTGACATACCTTTGTGCCTACAAATGCTCTAGCATTGTCCAAAATGATTGTCTTCAGAGGGCCGAACCTTGTCACCAGAGCCTCGAGGAAGTCCACAATCTCTGCTTCTGTCGCCTCCTTAAGGGCAACAGCCTCTGCCCACCTTGTGAAGTAGTCTGTAGCTGTTAAAATCCATTTATGTCCGGAGCTAGAAACCGGGTTGATCATTCCGATAAAGTCCAGGCCCCGTTGCGCAAATGGTTCATCCGCCACAATAGGTTTGAGGGGCATTGCTGAATTCTTCCTTCTGTCGGAGAAGAACTGACATTTTTTACAAGTTTTTACCAGAGAGTAGGAATCATTGAAAAGTGTACGCCAGTAATATCCAGCCCGTAGGACCTTGATGGCGGTAGTTTTAGCGGAGAAATGTCCACCTTCGTCACTATTGTGAAATGCATCGAGGATCCTCTGCGCCTCCCCTGAAGTAACGCATCGTAGGAGCACACCATTAAAATTCCTTTTGAAAAGAACGCCTTCTATCAGCATGTATCTGCAATTCTGAAGGCGGTAATACCTTCTTTTTTGGGATGAGAGGCCTGGTGGATACTTTCCGGTTCGCATGAAGTTTGTTCTATCTTTCAGCCAATCATCCTCCGATCCCGATCCATTTATCAGGACAAGCTCTGGCTGTTCCTCTTTAGCAAGCATCTCCTCGTCCTGTGCCATATACTCACACAGTCCTCTGCCTTTGACAGTCTTGGTAGGCCTGACCTCGATGTCATACTCTAAGATCTTGGTGATCCAATTAGCCCTTTTATCTGTGATCTCTCCCTCCATGATTTATTCCCGCACACTAGAATGTGCGACATATACCAGAACTTTGTTGCAGGAAACTAGATGGCGGAACTTTTTAAGTCCCTTTACTATTGCGAAAGCCTGTCTTTCAACGAAGTTATAATTCGCCTCATTTTCCTTTAAGGTTCAGGAATAGAACGCAACTGGATGCTCTCCCTTTCCTTCTCTATCCTTTTGAGTTAGAACAGTAGCGATACTGGACTTACTACTGAAGGCATACATTATAAAATCTTTGTGTTGATCTGGATTGATCAACACCGGGGCTGAGGAGATCGCTTCCTTGACCTTTTCAAATTCCTCCCGAGCCTCTGTTGTCCACTTGAAAGCTTGATCCTTTTTTAGCATTAGGGTGATCGGCCTAATTATTCCCGCAAAATCAGAAATAAATTTGTTGACGAAATTTACTTTGCCCAGAAAAGACTGGACACCTTTCTTATTTACCGGAAGGGGAATCTCCCTTATAGCCCTTACTCGTTCGGGGTCAATAGAAATACCTTCCTTAGACACAACATGCCCTAAGAGTTTACCCTGAGGTACTCTGAATACACATTTCTTTGGATTTAGGGAAATCCCGAACTCCTGACACTTTTGAAAAACCAACTCCAGATGATCGAAATGATCATCTTTAGATTTAGAAAACACAGTAAGGTCATCCAAATAGATTAGGATAAACTTATTGATCAGTTCGCTAAATGCGACGTCCATAGCTCTCTGGAAAGTTGCCCCTGCATTAGATAAACCGAAAGGCATTTTAGCATATGCAAATGTCCCCCACTTGGTGGTGAACGTAGTCTTGTGCTGATCTTCTTCTTTTACTCGGATCTGGTTATAGCCAGAGAAGCCATCCAGTAGAGAGAACATTTCCGATCCTGCGACAGTTTGGAGGATTGATTCCATAGAGGGCAACGGATAGTGGTCTTTCAGAGATGCTCTGTTCAGGTCTCGGAAGTCCACGCATAAGCGGCTATCACCATTCTTCTTTCAGACTGGCACCAGGTTTGATACCCAAGTACTATGTTTGATTAGGAAGACAATGTGTGACTCAATGAGCTTGGTTAGCTCTTGTGCCATCAAGGCTTCAACTTTAAGGTTGACTGGCCGCTGCTTCTGTCAGACTGGTTTCACACCTTCTGTTAGCTCAATAGTATGTTGGATGATGCCAGGATCATAACCTTCCAGATCATCGTAAGACCAGGCCACAACTCCATATTTTCCGCAGAAACCGATAAGTCTCTCTCTTTCTTGCTGTGAGACATCTTTTCCGACTCTGAGATTTTTGCCGTCGAAAACCTGAAGATTTTCATAATCGCTTTTGTCTGCCACGAATTTCCGTTTATCATTTCGGGCGTCACTACAATCGAATTTTTTTTCGAGAGTAACCAATCCTTTCGGAAGCTTATTTGACTTTAGCTGCATAATTTGTCCTTCATAGGCCTCGGCGATCTTTGGTTGGAGTTGATCAGCAAATTCCCCTGAGTGTTGAATAAACGAGGCGATGTGCTCATCGCTCTCAAAGACTTTCCAACTTTTTACATTGTCGGGTATTGCTGGTCGAACAAGCACTCACACTGAATATTTATTCCGAAGCAAGTCGAAGACAGGATCAAACTGAGCACCGATTACCGCCATGCGATCTGCATCGCCATTTTGTGCTCGGGGAATGGTCAGGATGTTGAAGGCTTCAAAACTTTCTACAAGGTCCCAGATTCGATGCCGATAGGATCTCATGCGGATATTCTTTGCTACAGAAATTCCTCGGACCTGATTAACTACCAGTTCGGAATCTCCGAACACAATCAATTGCTTGATACCCATTCGTTCCGCTAAGCTTAGGCCTTGGACTAGCCCTTCATATTCAGCCTCGTTATTTGAACAGGCGAATTGGAATCGAAAAGACCTCAACAACTTTTCATTCTGTGGGGATATTAGACATACCCCTGCTCCAGCTCCAACCTTGCTCCTTGCTCCGTCAAAATACAATGTCCACAGCTCACTTGCTTGGTCATTGTCGGGTTCTTTGACAACCTTTGGAAGAAATTGGTCTTCATCATAGATCACATATGTGCCCAATCCAGTAGCATGATAGTTTCCGAAAGGATCATTGTTTATATGTTCACTCAACAAAGCATCTTCCTTATCACTTCGGTCTCCGCTCACCTCCTCCTCTTCTAGCAGCTCGACATTGTACCTTTCCTGCTTGGTGACGGATGTATGTGCGGCTTCAAAATTGATCAGGGCCTCACTCGCCACATGTTCGGAATGCAGATCCTCCGATTCTATCTTCATCTTCGCGCCATGTTTGGTCCTAAGTATTAGATGTGACCAATCTAAAGACAAATATCCGCCCACCTTCGAAGTAAACTCTCGAGAAAGACAAAGACCAAACATTGGTGGAACATCTATGATCACCGTATCTTGCGGGACCGTGATACTTGGACAGGAAAATAGAGTTAGCGGGAGTGCTTTGATGACACCCACAGTATCTACCTTATTTCCATCTAGCTGCATCACCCCTTTCTTCATAGGTTCGTAGCTGAGTCCCAAAGCTTCGGCTATCAGTTTTGGCATAACTGTTGTACTAGCGCCAGAATCAATCATAGCGTTGTGTAATAGCTTTTCCCCTACAATGAGGGTCAAGAAGAAGGGTTGAGGTTTTGGCCTACCTCCGCCATGCGTGTGGGATTCCTTTGCTTTTTTTGCGAGAACCTCAGTCGGTGACATTTAATAAACCACCTCGGCACTGGCCGAAGGTTCGGTTAGTGCTGGGTACATCTGTTGCTGAAGCGCCTTTTGGAGTATAGTTTTCTGTTCCGGGATAGCTAGAATGTCCCATAAAGACACATTAGCGGATGATTTCTTCAACTGCTCCACCACATTAAAAGGTGAGGAGCTCAGAGATTTCTGCTCCTTTGCTTTTGTTATAATGATTTCCTTCCGTGGTTGAGAAGACAAAGAGACGGTCGGTGCGCCAGGAATTTGATCTGAAACGTCTTTGCATTGCGGGTTGTCCGAAAGCGAGACAACGGGCTCACCGGTGTATCTTCTCTTGGAGCGTGTGTTATAATCGAACTTTACCCGCGACATTTCAGCTGTGGGCGAGTCATTTGCAAACACCATTTCCTCGTCTTCCATCCATGAGAAGAGCGCATGATCAGGAACAATATCGGATTCTTGCTCTAAGGACATTCCCTGTATTTGCGCGGTAAGGACCGCGTTCTCCATTGCCGAGGCGTATATGTATTCTCCATTCTCTGTCGCAATACCTTGGCTACGTTGCTCTGCTACCTTTTGTTGTAAGTTGCCACGCAGACAATTTCGGGGCATATGTGCATCATTGCAAGGGAAGCACCATGGATTGATGTCATCAATAAGATTGTTTTGTCCCACAGTCAATTCTCTACTAGAACTTGGCGACGCACCTGCCAGTGGTGTAGGCACCAGAACGATTTGGTTTATAGCCGCCGCTGGTGAATTAGTGCGAGGCGCATTCGGATATTGATTTTGATGATAGGTAGGCTGCCCACCTTGATAGTTCTGATATGCAGGTCATGGAGGAATTGCTTGGTTCCGCTTGAGAGTTGTTATATCGTTCGCCATAGTCCGCAACATCTCCTTGAGGTCACCCATCTCATCTTTTGGAGGACCCGATGTAGAGGCCAAATTTTCAGGAGCGGCTGTATATGAGTACGCTGACTGGGGAGTCACTAGCGCACTAGTCGACGCAACTTCTTGTGCTACGTCCGATATCTCAGGAAATATCGGCATAACAGGTCGAGGAGGCAATTTCCCGCAGTCTATCAAGTGATTCTCTGCTTTGATAGCGGTGGCATATGCATCTGGTAAAGTGGCTCCTCCCAAAGACTTGATCATCATAGAAATGTCAGGATTGATGGACTTCAGATAAAACATGAATGCCAATTCTGGAGTCGGACGGATAGTTACAAGAATCCTCCGCCAACTTGAGTGAAATCGGGCATTGAAGTCCGTCAGAGCCTCCTGGGGTGCTCGTTTGATGACGGATAACTGATAATATAGCGAAGAACGATCTTCGTCATTTGAAAACCTTTCATAGAATGGATCTCTGAGGTCATCCCAAGTGCGAATGCTATTAGGAGTCAATGTTCGGTACCAATCCAGAGCTTTGCCTTTGAAGGACGCAGCAAGGAGCCTCAGGGCTACATTCTACGCTGTGATACCGTGTACTAGACATACATCTGCTACATCCTGCAAATGCTCTGCTGGAGTTTTTGTGTTATCTCCGGCGAATTTAGGAAGAGCTTTTAGGGCCGAAACCGGGATAGCGCCCCAAACGGCAAGCGCTACCGGAGCTACCAGGGGACTTCCAGCATCCCATGCCACATAATTTTTGTTCGCGGCCGGCAACATGGTGAGAGGAAAGGGTGGTGGGAATGGAACGGTTGCTAACTGATTTGCGGCTTGAACTGTCCCTAATGGAGGCCAAAAAAAGGGTAAAACTGTTGACGCCAAAATTTGACGAGGTAACAGTGCCTTATGGGAAACTCAGTTCAAGGGGGACCCTTTGCGCCGAACTGAGTGACCTCCGGGTTTTAAAGAAGCCGGCTTCTTCTATAATGGGTTTTTGGAAAGGGAAAAGGAAGCAGATATAATAAAGCAAATTTAAATCTAAGGCGATGCGCCAAAGCTTTCTGATAGACACGATAAATCATAGACTTAAGGGCCTGAATGTTATTGTTATGTTCCAAAACATCAGAAACTTAAAGCTATAGCATAAACAATTCATTTAATTGACATAAAAGTATCGCATACATTCTTACTGCTAAGAAGAGTCATTAAGACATGGTTTAGGTAAACAAGTTTGTATTCAATGCATAGAAGTCCCTTCAAATGAAATGCTTAAGACCATAAGAAACACAGTTTATAGTTTAAACAAAACATGAAAACAGAAAGGCCGAACAATAGGCACAGTCTGAAAGTTTCTTGTGAATAAACATGCAAAAGAGGCCTAGTGTCTCTTGCTAAAAACCAGTATTCTTTCTAAAATCTTGGACCCCTCTCTCATTGACAGAGAGAGTATATATAGCCGGAGAGAAAAATTCCCACCGCCTTGGAAGCTGTAACAGAAAAGATTCTCAATCTCCTGCAATGATGCCCGAATCAGAACATTCCCAAAGCCGTTATAACAGCAACCAGTTAGAACCTAGCATCCAGTTGATTGGTTGCAGGCGTGCCCTTTGTAATGATGGTAGCGGTTCGAACAAGGCTTCGAGGCGACAAGTGCCATCTATCGCCTCAGAGAACTATGACGACCAGCACCTGATAACACAAACCCGCTTTGCCAGCCCACAGCCTGCTTCAATGATCAGTGAAAGGCACGCGGCAACACGTTGCGGCCCGAATGAGAACTCCTCCTTTAGCTGCCGAAAGATTGCGAAGAAGTGACACGTGTTTGAAGGGTCAAATGTTATGCTGAGGTGGGGAGAAAGCTGTGTGAACTAGATCCGAAAGACGCTTGGCAGTGTTTCGGAGCCCGTTGCGTCTTACCTCCTTGCTGTATTGAAAAGGCTGTGAAATGCTGCCATGTGGCTGAAGGTAGGGCCCGCCATGAAATAAAGAAGGCCAGCAGAAATTTTTCGCAGCCGACAGCTGCATATTTTATACACGCAAGGAAAGCTTGCGATACGCCGCCACGCATCGAGATGTGGGCCCCTCTGACAAACTTAGGAGTGCTGGACCGTTGTGGAAGGCATAGCAACCCGAAGAGAAAATAAAGCAACAAAATAAAAATCCCCGTGGGCGAGACACGTGGACGCTCAGTGCAGCATTTCAGGATCCGAAAGGGAAGCCGCTAGCCCAAGTTGCGAAGTGAGAAATGTGCAAAGGGGAAGATCAAAATCTGTCGGGAAGCCGAACAACTTGGAGACGCACAGGCCGGCACACGAATATCAACAAAAGGAACCCGAAGGGAGCTGTTGAATCTTATTTTAACAGAACCCATAACACCTTGTAAAGATTTCTTTTTCATTTCTTACCAAAAGTTTAAAGCAAAGAAAATTGTTGAATTGTCCCTTCATAACAATTCCCCATCCACCTCCAACACTCTTATCCTAGATGAGACAATGCTTCAACCTGAACTTGAACCAACAACTCAAGATCAAACAATAATAAACACTTCACCTTCCTCCTCCAAATGTCCAAGAGATAATGAAACCAACCCCATCATGCCCCCTCCCATCAAACAAGTTTATAAAGTAAAAGAAAAAGTGATTGAACCACCTCCTATGGTTCCTTTTGTCCCTCCCCTTAGGGAAGAAAAGGAGCCTATGGTGGATCAATCCGCTCTTACACCCACACAACTTCAAAATAGAATCAAAAGAAATTGAGGTGCCAGGGAGAGTAGGCGTCAACGTCATCTCCTTGCTCGTCAATTGCAAACTAAAGAAAACAAAGAAAATCAACATTTGCATTTGCAAGAATCATTTGCTGATGACCCTCCTCCCCAATCATAATAAAACAATCCAATACAACAACCACAACTCTTGATACACCCTTCATTGGAAATTACCATTTGTCCTCCTGTCGTGATTAATCTAGATGACGATAATGAGATCTCTAAAATAGACGAAGAGGTGCATAATGATTTGAATAAATTATTTTCCTCTTCCATGAGCTTAAATGAAAAATATCCTACAAGTGTAGATTCTGGTACTTCCCCTCGTTCAGCACTTGTAATTGTCCCTTTGGATAGTCAACCGCCCTCGCAATACACTAATCATGATTGGGAGGCGAATGACTTGCTCATCACTGACTTGAATCTACCTTACTAGTCTTTTGCATTTTATTTTTCTTGCATGTGTGTATCGCATTCCCCTGTGACGTAACGTTTGATGTTCTCTCTTTGTGTGATTCCTCTATTTGTACCTTCATTCTTCTATATGTCGTACATCACTTTTGTTTTTCACTTTTGTTTTGTGTTTTCCTTTTTGGGGATAATGCAAGGAATTGAGACCACAATGTCTCTTTCATGTTGACCCAAAAGACCTCTTTTCCTTTTTAATTTTTCTTGTGTTTTCCTTTTGGGGATGATGCAAGGCATTCAGACCAAAATGTCTCCTTCACATTAACCCAAAAGCTTTTCCTTTCTCTTTCGCATTTTTATTTTCTTTTTGCTTGTGTTTTCCTTTTGGGGATGATGCAAAGTGTTGAGATGCCCTACGTCTCTTCCATGTTGACCCAAAAGGTCTTTCTCTTTTCTTTCTCACTTTCCTTTTGGGGATGACGCAAGGCATTGAGACTGAAATGTCTCCTTCATGTTGACCCAAAATCTTTTCCTTTTTCTTTCACATTTTTGTTTTGTTTTTGCTTTTGTTTTCCTTTTGGGGATGATGCAAAGCATTGAGACATCCTATGTCTCTTACATGATTGACCCAAAACATATTTTTCTTTTTCTTTTTTTTTCTCTCTTTGTGTCATTCTTCCAGTTCTATGTATTCAGGGAATGGTGACGGTTCTAAGCTCTTTAATCAAAACATTGCAGCAACGAACATACTAACCCCAAATCCATAGATCCCTTATGTGTTTGGTGTTCTCATTTTGGGGGAAACCCCTTTTCTTTTCTTTCTTTTTCCTCCCTTTCACATGATGTAGCCTTAACTCAAAAAAGTATGACTTGGCATAGGGGCTTTCCAAGTTGGCTCTCATGTCTTGTTTCTTTTTGCATTTTTTATTTGCTACTTTAAAGTAATTTCTCACAGAACGATGTGTAGCAATTCCTTTAAAGTGGGGGCATACATTGGCATTATCCATTTGCATTTTCCATTTTCTTGGTTCTTAGTGTAGCCTTGTTACTTTATACGATGCGTTTTTCACTATGTGGATGACATTGGGTATAGTTTCCTTCATGAGCGTGATCTCTCTTAGCATATTGCATTCCTCTTAGTGGCCTGATGCGACACACTGAATCCCCTAAGTTGTGAATTTTCAATTCTTTTATTGGTCCTCTCTTGGAGACATTAGACACAATGTTCCCTAAGTTAAAGACCTCGCATGAATTAAACAAGACTCCTTTGAACATATTTTATATTTTACATTTTACATTTGTTATATGGCCACCTTGCATAACATAGCTTTCATGCATGTAGTGTCATTGCATTTATTCATGATTTCTAAGCATACAAAGCTTTGCTCATCTCATGAAGCACGAAATGAAATTTTTCTTTGTGGCGCCTTATTAAAGTTATCAGGAGGTATAACTTTAGTATGGTTGAGTAGGAAAGCGTATTCCAAGGCATGACTTTTCCCCATAGCCACCTTGTGGATTTCTCACCCTGCGGACAACTAGAAGTTTCGTGGCCCCAGAGTGAGTATGTTGTGTATTTCTCACCCCGTAGACAACCAAAAGTTTTGTGGCCCCATAGTGAGTATACTTGGGCCTTCTCACCTAGCGGATAACCATGAGTTATGTCGCCCCAAAGTGAGTATGCATTTTCTTTCCAAACGAACAAGCCTAGATCTAATCCACAACAAGTTGGACAAATGATCGAAGCTTGATCTAACTTTCCTTCATTCTTTTTCATCACTTTCATGTTTGTTCCTTTGTGCTTATGATTGGTTTTCCATGGGATCTTGATCCTGGGGGCTTGATCATCCCTTTTGATTATTATTGTCTCATTTTACCAAGCATTAGTGCATTCAGACCCCTCTTGGTTGCATGATCGGCTACTTTAGTGTGAGTTTGAAGCAGGTGCATCCTCTCACTAAAATGGGGGCTAACTGTGGACACGAAGAAAGTAACCCTTCTACTTTTTCTCATATTCAGGCCCTCCTTGTAGACTTTGGTTGGATTTTGCCTAGATTTAATGTGGTAATGTGGTTAACACATTCACATTAGGTCTTAGACCCTTGTGAATCATTAAGACTTCTAGGATGTATTGTAAAAAGTGTTGTGAAATGTTGTAACCCACTTTCACACTTTTCTAGGACCCTTTCATTATAATTCACTTAAATAACCTATTTTTATCACTTACCAAGTTTTATTTCAAAGTGTTGTAAAGAGTTGTATCAAACTCTCACGCTTTTCTAGACTTGTCATCACTAATTCAACCTTTCTTATGTTTAAATGACCCCTTAATGTACTTTCCGGCCATACTTAAGTGTATTTTTGAGGATATTCCCATTAAACAACATTTAATGCACTTTAATTCTCGACACCTAGTAAAATTGCCCTGGTGGGACTAAGTCATCACCTGGGGTGACTTAGTCCCACTGGGCACAAAATCAAAATAATTTCAACTTTCTAGTGGGATTTTATTCTCTTACCCTTGAGTTCGGCCTGTGATGTGTTATTTTTGGGAAATAATAGAAAATCAGGTATAAGTAAAGGGTTTTTCCTCTCATTTTAACCCCCATTCATTCAATCATTCATTTAATTAATCATCCAAGCAATCAAGCACTCTAAGCATAATCAAGTCATCCATTGGAGCACTTCATTGCATATCTTCAGAATTTCACATCAAGGGTTTGGTAAGTTTATGACATTGCATGTTGTTTATTTATCATTCTCTTCATATTTCATTTCATTTCATGGGGTTTGATTACCAAATTGGGGTTTGACCAAGGCAAACCCCTATATTCTAACCCTTAAACCCTTTTCCCCCCTTTTGCATGTGTTTTTGTAGGTCTTGTATGCATATTTTTCAAAGAGAAAGACATTAAAAAGGTGTTACAAAGTCAACAAAGCCCTAATTGAAGCTTGGAGACCAATTTCAGTCTATTTTCCGCAGATTCAGATTCAGACACCTGTCAAGAAGAGAAGTGCAGACCTAGAGCTACAAAATTTTGCCCCGAATTTCTCAAAATTCCCAAGTGGACTAAGTCACCATCTGTGGTGAACTAGTCCCATTGCTAGGCATAAAAATTGATTTTCACATTTCTGGATACCCATTTGGCAGATTCCTATTCTGACAGATTTTCTCTGAAACTGGACTAAGTCATCCAGCTTGGCACAAGTGTCCTAGTCAACTTTTCCAATCAATTTTGTAGGATTTCAAAGCCTCTCTACATTAGAATTCATATTCTAGGTGCACCTCTCCAGTTATATTTAATTCCATTATCATTTACTTGCATTCTTGGGTGTTTTTGTATACAACACTGTGTTTTCCAGCACTTTGCATTTCTTAGGTTTAGCATTAATAATCATCTTTTCTTTTCAAATTTTTGCCTTTATACATCATAATTAGGCATATTACATCCATCATTACATTAATCTTGAGTGTTTACATTGCATTTTAGCCCATTCTTTCCCCTTTTAGGTGAAAAACCCTAGAAGGGCTACAAAGATTATAGGTGCCAAAATCTTTGTTTACAGTCCTATGGAACAACTTGTTGAATGATGGGGACTACTTAGACATGATGAAGGGTAAAAGGTATAATAATTTAAAATATGTGAGTATTAAACATTATGTCCTCAATGTGATTTGGAGTAATTTAAGGGAGGCCCACAAAATGATTGTTATGACATTGCTAGGTTGGCGTCATATCATTCCTTGCCCTAACGGTATTTCTAATTTAAAATCCTTTATGATTTTTCAAGGTGAGATTAAAGTTCACCCAAGCTCCAAGTCTTGTCTGAGGATTATGATGACCTTGCATAAGATTCAGTTCATCTTGACTACTAAAGGATTTATAATTAAAGATAAGTGACATACCTTCCAAAATGAGGGTTTTAATCACTAGACAATTGTGTTATGAAACTGGCCTTATAGAATTTCCAAATCTAGCTTTAACTGCATTTCTAACCTTAGTAATAGAAGCAGTGAGGGTGGGGTTGTTGTGTCACAGATTTCCTTGCGAAGGAAGAGGAAAGGTTATAGTATTAAAATGGGTGGTCCCATAAAGTGTCTGGAAACTTTGTCTTGTGTGCCCCTGAGAAAAAATGTGGAGCTTTGGAAGATTTTTGAAGAAGCTGGTATGACACCATTTTTTCTGGCTATGAAGGGTTTTAATGACAACCTCACCTCAAAATTCTTTAGCTCATGGAGGGAGGATAAGGTGACAATCAAGAGTGTTAGCTTTGAGGTTACCTCAAAATTAATTGCAAAGGCTACAAGCCTAGAGTGCAAGGGCTTAAAGGTGGTGAAAACTTTAGTAATGGCAATTACCAGCACTTCATTGATAGCTTTCTGGAAGAGGGTGAGATGTTAAAGCGGTTCCAAAATGGCTACGACAAAGAGAAACTACTAGCTCCATATGGTCTAGTAAGTGTCCATATAATGAATATTTTCACTTTAGAGGGTAGATATACTATGGTACATGGGTATCATTTTCCATTCTTAAATCACATTAGAAGAAAGGAAAAAATCAATATTTCTTTTTTCTACTCTCCTCTTTACATCAGTGTAGGGCTAAAGGGGCCTCCCCTCATTACATGAAGGCCTTATTTAAAGGATTTATAACTATTTTTTTCCTAACCACTCTTTCAGGCCCAACAAATGTTGTCAAGCCTCTGCAAATCAAAGCCCTAGAGGAAAATCCTAGTATGCTTCCTCATAACCCCAACTCTAGTAAAAATTCAAATTTGGCTTTCTAAAACTCTATGGGTTTGTAAAATACCACTCCTAAGAACCCTAATGTTTCTCTAGACCCTAGTTTTGATGAAGAAAATTTTACCCATCCCTCTCAAAAGAAGAAAAATTAGGCTAAAACCTTTGTTTCAAAAGACCCCAAATTGCGGATGATGAAATGTTGACCGGGCCTCACTCTCAAAAAAAGAAAACCCTATCAATTTCCCCAAGCTCCAAACATAAATTCTCTAACCCTGATGATTCTAGGACTACCAAGAAGGTTACAATATAAATTACAAATGAAGGGGAGGAAGGTTATGTAGAGGATTCTAGTAGTGGAAAGGGGGAAAGGAGGTTTGCCAAATTGGTTAATCAGAATGTTAAGGGAAAGAAACTTGCTTTTGAGGATGAGGAAGAAGCATCATCAAATGAAGAATATATCCCATTGCACATGAGGAGGATGTTTTAGACTTGAGCCAAAAAGAACTGGAAGTTGTTTTAGGGGAGGATCTTGGAGATGATACGACAATGAGGAAGACGAGGCAAAGGAGGAAAAACAAGAATTTGAAGAGGAAAAGGAGTATGAGGGGAACAAAACAAACATTATCTTAGAAGAGGTTGAGGAAGGCATAGAAAAAGACTAGGAGGATGAAGAGATTAAGGAAATGGACAACTCAAAGGATGAGGAGGAGATGGGGAAAAGTATCCTCTAGTATTATAAAAACTAGATTGATGCCCTGCAGGAGAAGGTCCATAGAATGGATAGCACCTTTAGTACCATGATTTCTATCACCTATGGAATTATGAATAGTTATATTTGGAATAGTGTTTGGGCTTTCAAAGGTAAGTAAAATGAAACAAAAAATGGAGGACAAAAAGGATGCTGACATGAAGAAAGAGAACAATGCTGGTGAAGTCGAGGCCCCTGGTGCTATGAGTTGGAGCTGCTAAAAAAGAATGGAATTTAATTAATCACCAAAAGGAATAGTTAGGTTTTTTTGTTGTTTCTTTTTTGTTTTGGGGTTCGCGTCCTTGTCCTTCGTGGGCCTATGCACCATTTTGGGTTCTAGTGATGTTTGTTTCCTTTTTTTGGATGTTGTTCTCTGGTTGGCCTGTTGGCCTTGTTTTGTTTTGAATTGGTGGTCAGGTGGCTTGTTTTGCTATTTCTTTTACGTTTGGGATTGGGGACCTTACCGTACTTTTTTAATCAAAAACATCCTTTCAAAATGATGCTAGCATATGCAAAAACCTTGGTAGGAACATAATAGCTTATAACATTGTCTAACTATTGGTTCATTGTGTCTTCATAGGGGTCATGAAGAAACATCTCTTCATAGTGGTGGAAGAAACATTATATTTCATAGAGGTAGAGATAAATTTTGAGGAGTCTTCAATATAAATAATTTTCTCTTTGATTCTTATATTTATATTTCAAAAATTGGAAAGAGTGTTCAAAACATTTCTTGTCATCTTTGATCTAATTAAGAAAAGATAAAATATGATCCCCCTTTCTATGATAAAGATCAAAATATATTTTTGTTTATTTAACCACAAGATCTATCTTTTTAATACTCTCATTAGAAGGATAACTAAGGGGAAGTTTTCAACCTTCCTCTAATTGAACTCTTATTTTTTCCTTTGAGTCTTTTCTCACAAGAAATCCTTGTGAGTTAAGACCTATGGAAACTAGAGCACCTTAAAATTTATTATTCCCATAATTTGCTAAAACACTATTTGTATGAATGTTTATTTTTAATATTCCATGAAAATTGAATGAAATGATGAAAATTGAAAATTTGAAGATGAGGATAAAAATTGTACTTATTATCTTCTTCAGCTATAAGGGAGATCTAGATAAATTTGAGAATTTATTTAGATAGATTTTTTAATGAGTCTATTTTAACAATAAGCCCATGAATACAATAAATAATGTGGAAAAGTTTGGATGATTTAGAACCTATCATGTTTGATACTTTTATTTTAGGTACAACCTTGTAGTTGGGATAAGGTAAAACAATGTGATGACTGACTAGATAATTTTTCAAGGGTAGGATCATGCATTTTGAAGCTTCTTTTGTAATGCATCCAAGCACTAAGATCATCATATGAGTTTATCATTCCCTATTCATCTTGGTTCTTGACCATATTAGAGTATTTCCAAAATTTTAATCACTATGACTCTCCCATGGTTCCAAAAATAAACATGCTCATTATGATCATTTTTCATAGACAAAAAAAACTAATTAAAATGAAGTGAACAATGATGAAAGTAAAAATCTCTATATTTGAGGGGTCGTATCCTTGATTAGAAATGGGATTTTGAAGCTTTAGTGTGAATCCTAGCATCATACCCCACAAACATCAAGATGAGAAAAATGAACGAAATTGACATCCTTCTAGATGGTTTAAAGGGAATGTTCAAGTCATGTTCAAGTCTAGCTCCATATATTTTACCTTCTTGGAGGAAAAGTAAACATTATTACCATTAGATAAGCCTATATTTTACCTATTATCTTTAAGTTGGGATATAAATACCTTACACATTCCAAGATAAGATACTGAACTTAGTTGGGATTGCAATACAAAATATATGACATTTTGTTGTCAAACACCAATCTTCTTTAAGAATACTAACTAAACTTCATGAATCATAGAGGAATTTTGATTCCTCCAACTAAGCATATAGATCTTTGTTAAGTGATATTAGAAGATTTATTTGTTGGTTTCTCAATTCACTCTTATCCTCATTAGTAGCATAAGCATTAGTAGGGTGAACTCTATACATGGTGGCCACAAGCAAGTTATTTAAGAGTAGATGGGTTTTTTAATATTTTTAATAGTCTTTTGAGTACACGAGATCACTCCCCAAAATTTAGTATGGATTATAAGTCAAGTGTCCCCAAGAGGAGATGGGTTTTTTAATATTTTTAATAGTCCTTTGAGTACAAGTGATCACTCCCCAAAATTTAGTACGGATTATAAGTCAAGTGTGCCCAAGAGTCAATGGGTTTTTTAATTTTTTTAATAGTCCTTTGAGTACACCAGATCACTCCCCAAAATTGAATATGGATTATAAGCCAAGTGTCCCCAAGAATAGATGGATTTTTTAATATTTTTAATAATCCTTTGAGTACAGGAAATCACTCCCAAAATTGAATATGGATTATAAGACAAGTGTCCCTACGAGGATTAAAAAAATGCAAGTTGCTTCTCACACTCAAGTGGATATTTTGAGTATAATTGGTGAACAATTAGTGCCATCAATTCGAACCACAAAATATCCTAAGCACGCAGAGAATCAAATTTTTGAGGTTTATATGTCACCATTCATGTCAGAAATACTTAAAAGGAATTAAATACAGTAATGAATTCAAAGTGACGTGTCACTTTCACCTTAGAAGTTCTCTTGGAATTATACTGACGGCAGAGAGAGGTTCGTTCCCTCGCAAACCATTTAGCGATGGAAAACAGGGCAAAATTATGCTTGAACTATCTTTTTCGCATATACGATGTTTATTCAGCTGAAGAGTCCACAGAAGATAATTATCTACCCCCTTGATTTTGTGATTTGACTATGAACTGGCAACCATATCTTGCTACAGTTTTGAGTGAGATAAAGTGGGGAAGGGATTGCAACCTTTACCTTTGGAGACGCTCTCATTGTCACAGAATAAAGGCGCGACTTGACTTCCCAAAAACATTGGCATTGTCCGAAGTAAATATTTTGATTATAAGTCGCTGATAAATTCAGAGTGATGTTTCTCCTTCGCCTCAGAAGTTCTCTTGGAAGTTTTTTCCATCGCTAACAATTTAGGGATGGAAAACAGGGCAAAAATATGCGTAACTCTTTGCCTTGCAGGTACGATGTTTATTCAACTGAAGAGTTATGGTGCTGCAGTCGAGGCTGGAGATACTCTTTCGTTGGGTGCCTCGCTTACTGGAAATCAGACAATAATTTCAAAGAATGGCACATTTGAATTGGGATTCTTCAGCCCAAATGGAAACAACTGGTATATTGGCATCTGGTATGCCAAAATACCGAAGACGATTGTTTGGGTGGCTAACAGGGAGACTCCCGCGAGAAACAGGTCTTGCATTTTGAAGCTATCAAGAGAAGGTAATCTGGAACTGTTTAATGCAGAGGGCGTGTCTATTTGGTCAGTCAACATGTCGAAGAAGGCCTCCCGGGCTGTGATATTAGGCTCTGGTAACTTTGTAATGCTGAGCGATGACAATAAATTTGAAACTATTTGGCAGAGTTTCGACAATCCTGTAAATACATGGTTGCCAGGGATGAGGTTCGGTGGACAGCAAAAGCTAGTCTCTTGGAAAAACTCACTGGATCCCGCTCCTGGGCCTTTTTCCTTGCGCATGGATCCGTCTGGGGCCACACAATTCGTGCTGACATGGAACAATTCTGTACAGTATTGGAAGACCGGAACTTGGGATGGCGATATTTTCAACGGAACTCTACACAGGGACAAAAGATTCCATATGAGCGTTGAAAATACTAGCTATGGTTTGTATTTCAGTTATACATTGATGCCTGAAGTCACTGTGCTCTCACATATCGTCTTAACCAAGTTCGGAGGACTGCAATTAAATGGTTTTATTGATGGCAGTATGTGGCACACGTACTGGTCTCCGTCCGGAGATACATGCGCCATATATGGTCTCTGTGGTGCTTACGGCAGCTGTAACTCCAACAATATTAATTTCTGTAGCTGCGTGGAAGGCTTCACGCCCACAGACAATGGCGCATGGGATTCGCAGGACTGGTGGTCCAGTGGCTGTGTTCGACAAAGCCCATTAAACTGCCATGCCAAAAATCCCAGCAGCACTGACATATTCGTCGACCTTAGTGTAACGTTGCGTGATGATTATGCTTCCTCATACCCTGCTGCAACAAAGAAAGATTGCCAGAAACTCTGCCTCCGCAACTGCTCGTGCACTGCGTTTACTTTCAGTCCACCTTCAGGGCCCTGCCGAATCTGGTCCGGAGATTTGCTATGCATGCGCAACTCTCCTCCGTCAGAAAGCAATTCAAATGTCTCCATCCGAGTAGGTACCTCTGAACTTCCAAGGAAACACAAAACCACAAGTATTGTGGGCATAGTGCTTGGTGTTGTTGGTGCTCTCACCGTTGCTTTGGGTATCTTTTGGGTTTTTATCTGGCGAAGGCGTCAGCTACAACCGATGGACAGGCATGACGATTCTTCGAACTCTTTTCTTAGAATGTTTAGTTACAAGGAGCTGAAGATTGCAACTAGGAATTTCAGGTCCGAGTTGGGGAGCGGAGGATTCGGCTCAGTGTGTAAAGGATCTCTACCAGATCGTACGCTTGTGGCTGTAAAGAAAATGAAGGGTTCACGACAAGATGAGAAGCAATTCCGAGCGGAAATTAGTGCCCTTGGAAACATACAACATGTGAATCTGGTCAGGCTTCGAGGGTTTTGTGCAGAAGGATCGAGACGGTTACTGGTTTATGATTACATGCCCAATGGTTCTCTGAATTCCTTTCTGTTCAAAAGGAAGTCCGAAAGTAAACGGAGGGTGCTCGACTGGAAGAACCGATTTGAGATCGCGTTAGGCACTGCAAGAGGGTTGCTTTATCTCCACGAGGAATGCAGATATTGCATCATCCACAGCGATGTTAAGCCCGAAAACATTCTGTTGGACAGTAATTTGTCGCCGAAGTAGGCGGATTTTGGGTTGTCAAAGCTTATGGGTAGAGATTTGAGCCACGTGTTGACCACTACAAGAGGAACGAGAGGGTACTTGGCTCCAGAGTGGATCTCCGGCCTTCCCATCACTCCCAAGGTTGACGTCTACAGTTTTGGTATGACGCTCTTGGAAATCATTTCGGGGCGAAGAAACCTGGACTTAGACGTGCCAGATTCAAGTATGTATTACTTTCCCACATGGGCTGCGACTCAAATTTACCAGGGGAACACAATTAATATTGTGGAGAAGGGTGTTGCAGAGGAGGCAGATATGGAAGAGCTGAAAAGAGCATGTGTTGTGGCGTTGTTATGCATTGAAAAGGAGGAGGAGATGAGACCAAGCATGGCGCAAGTGGTGCAGATGCTGGAAGGGAAAATGGAGCCTCGACCTCTGCAGGTTCCGAGCTCACTGCTCACGAACAGGTATGCAGACCAAAGCGACACCGACAGCTATAGCAACGGAAATGTTATTATTTAGATTAATGTAAGGGTGGTTAGATTATAAGATTTAGCTCTGTAATAAAGTTCCTAAAAAACTTTATATAAGGTGATGAAGCTCTTTGTAGTTATTAATTTAATACCTAATAATATTATATTGTATTTATTTTATTCTTTTGATATGATATTAGAGTATTAAATAATTTGTGTTATTTGAAGAATTTGTGAGAGAAAGTTTTTTTTTTCATATTACTAGATAAGATAAAAAAAAAAATCATAATACTAGATAAAATAGTATTATGTGGAGATGTATCTATTCAAAGGTTGCACTATTTTTTGAGATGTAAACTAGGTCATCATATCTGAATAGTTTTCTATTTAGACTACCTTTCATTGTGACTGGCTATTCTATGTCAATTTTTATTACTCCCATTGGTTACATATATGGAGTGATATTTCCATTCACACATATGGTATGGATACAATGAGTGTGTGTTTTGTTGAATGAATTTTGGTTGAATTTGTAAGGCTAGATATTTATGTTGTCATTCCTTTTAAATTTGCATTGGGATGTACTCTATTAAGACACATGGTTGATGTAATTATGAATCTTTTGGGAAAGATAAAAAATTTACAATATAGTAATATGCTAGAAGTCCAAGAAACCTCAACTTTTCATTAGGTAGGAGTGATAGAATAATAAATAATTGAATTATGCATTTGATGAATAAGTGTTGGTAGAAATTGTAGATGTGTCAATAGGAATAGTATGTATGATAGTATTAGCTATTTTATCATCATACAATTCAAGTTAACTATCAAATTGAGATCCACATTTGTAAGAATTTTTTGTGAAGAGTTGAATTTCAATAAAGTTATATAACTTGTATTTGTTAAATCAATGTGATCTAAAACTACTTAATTGTTTGCTTGAG